>CM036772.1:10624408-10786908 GCA_020796225.1 Arion vulgaris
AAAGAAAAAGGGCACCTTGATGATGATAAAGAAATTTTATTTCCATCAAACACAACATCAGTAGATCATACCATCACATCCTCACAAGAATTGTTGCTGAGAAACTCTAAGAAGTTAAAGATAAGAACATGTGATTACACGTTCAGTAGTGAGGACATTTTACACTTCATTCCTGCATCTACAATTTAATGTACAGACACCGGATAGTTTGTGATAACTGGTGGTTATTGGTTTCTAAACCCAAAAGAATAGAACTTGTAGACCCATAGTTTATCATCGCTCGTCTACACCAGTGATATTTAGAAGCAGTTCTGACATATGAACAAAAATCATGACAAAAAATAACAAGAATTTTTAAAAACTATAGCGAAGTGATTTTGTATAAGAATGATGAGATAACTATAGATAAAACAAGGAGAAATGATAATCTTCTAATGAAGACTTACATAAATAGAGAGGTTATAATTTGCACGAGAAAGAAAAAATCTACAATCGTTGTACATGATATGAGATTGCGAAAAAAAAAAAATTCAATGCATTGCTAAAATAAAATGTAAGTGTGATCGACGTGGACAGGGGGAAAACAATATTTTAGAAAACTTGACATCATAGCAAAGAATGAAAACAGTACCATAATGAAAAGATTGGACATAGGACAAAGAGTTGGGAAAAGTAATAACCCAGTTTTGCAACAATAGCAAACTTTCTTGCATAACGCCCGATTCCAGGGGCAGAAGTATGGATAGAGCCGATATCATCAATGAAGTACGATTCCATTTAAGTGATATGGACAAGTCTCAGATACTGGAACGAGTTCGAGAATTAGGTGTGTTAGTTTGGACATGTCAGACAGTGTCATTTCGTGGTAGAGAGAAAGAATATATACTTATCAATTTTCCCGGGATGGAGAAATGGACGTTGGGATGGCTGCTGCAGAGGAGGACAGAGCACGAATGGGAATGTCCAATGGGCCATTACGTTGATCGCATAACATAACATAACATAATATAACGTCTAATTGCAGGGCACTTAAATTTGTTATTGATTGTGGCAAAGCCAACCTCTCATGAGACAAATTTTTGAGAAAGATACATAAAACAAAAACCAACTTCTAATGTGAATAATTTTAAGAAGATGCATAATAAAAAAAAGAACTACTAATGAGACTAATTTTTAGAAAATACATAAAAACAAAAACCAATTTCTAACGTGAATAATTTTGAGAAAATACATAAAAACAAAACCACTTCTAACGTGAATAATTTTGAAAAAAATACATAAAAACAAAACCAATTTCTAACATGAATAATTTTGAGAAAAATACATAGAACAAACAGTAAATATCAATAGTGCAATAAGCTGGAAGGGGACGAACAATAAACCAGATCCGTTCTTGTCTTTCATTTCCTCATGTTACTTTTTAACCAATTTCGTACATCATGTCACAATGTACATCTAACTTTGAGAACTCGGTGTTAGTGTACTGTCGTATTTCATCATAACTGATAGTTTTTATTTGGGTAGTATTTGCGAACTTGAAAAACACATTTCAAGAACGGTGTGATCTAATTACATGATGTAGTACAGCCATTGACATCCACAGTAAAGATATATGTACATTCTGCAACAGTTGTAGAAACATTGCTAACCTGAAAAATTATAATAATTGTCAACAATTTGTTATTCCAAACCTTACTTTCTTATTTTCCCGAGTTATAAGTTTGGTTAGTTTTAAAATTATATAATTGTATGGCATGGATTTGAACACTATACAAGGTCATTGAATTGATTGCTTGAAAGGTCCATCATCATTGCACTTAGTTGAGTCTTGGCTGTTCAAAATCGAGAAGAACAGGCTAGGAAGCCCCTGCCTGGCTAAATCTATTTGAAAATATTAAAAATAATAATGTCTACAAAATATCTTCATAGTTATCATAATTACACCAGAGACCCCAGCCGATGCTACTTTAGTTCGTGCACCGTAGCTGAAAACTGTATGTGTAAGAAAGAGATCGGAAAAAAAACATGGTTACTTACCCGAAGTGTAAAGACGATGGTCATATCAATTAATCAATCAATCAAGCAATCAATCTAATTCGACGTATTTTCGACATATAAAAAGACATGAAGGGCTGGAGAAGACCATCATGGAGGAAGGCATACCGGCAAAGAGAAGAAGAGGAAGACCACGGAGAAGATGGATTCAGGATGTAACTGATGGTTTGAACTGCAGAGGCAGGACATCTGGCCTATGAGAGAGAGAAACCCGGGGGACTGTTGGGGTGGCAAAGTTGTGCTCAGGACCAAGCTATTTGATGATGATGATAAAGTTGATAATAAAATCTAATATAAAATAACTCACCCTTTGTTGTCTTTTCTGTTGTAATCAATCCAGCGTTATCTTTATTTTCAGATCTTGCCGTTCAGAACTTAGTAAGATATCATTTTTAGCAGTGTTTCCAAAGTTTGTAGCGCCTCCCTGTGTGCCCTTCCAGGGGGCGATGGTGGATTCAGATGCATTTGGGGGAGGCTTTTTCGTGATTTTCGATTGAATAATTGTTAGATTTGAATTTGCATTTAATTCATCTTATGCCCATATTACATGATCCATTTTTTCATCAATTTGATTTGTAAATTCTTGAAATTGACTATGTATGATACATATATATCAATTTTTATGTCAAAGTGAAAAAGGAGCATGTATATAAATGGGGGCGGGCGGGGGAAACTGTTATAATGGTAAAGGGGCGTTGCAAAGTATGCTGCAAAAGGGGGGGTGGGGAAAAGTTTGGGAATCTATGATTTAGAGTAATGGTTATTAAACATTTCGTGGAACAATTCCAGCATACATTATATAACTGAATCAAGCATCACAGATTTGCTAATCATTGATACAGATGTTCATTGTGAACTTAGAACAGTCAGTAGTTAACAAGATTAAGTCCTACAGTTGAGCGAACGCAACAAACATTCATCTTTAGACACTGCGAAGTTCTCCATAAAACGCAAGTCTTTTTCCACAAAATGAAATCTACCCAAGCCTAAAGGAAGTAACGGATTCCTCCAGTACAACTGCTTATTTATCTTTTTCTTTGAACGCTACATATCGACCACTTGTTAACCACTCTTTGTGATTTGTATGTGATCTGAGTCTAAAAGCGAATGCACGTTGTACCATTTATGCGCCTACAAGTAGGCCATCACATCCGATTTTTGCGATGTTTTTTATTTAATGGGGTAGCTTCCATAGATCCCACATCAGTCGACTCTTCTAACATTCCTTGTAGGTTGCAGTGGTACTATTCTTTGCTTCCATTGCGAGCCTCGACACCACACCTACGAGACATGATATTAAAGCATTCATTTGTATAGGCATGTATTGATACATTTACATCATAAAGATGCAAAGGCTTAAGCCGTGACGATGCAATTACCCTGGGCATTTCAACATATGCATAGATTATAATAGAACTTGCATTGACCAGATTATAATCAACAAATAAACAGTGTACACGTATTACGAGCTTCCGAAAAAACAAATAGACAAAGACAGGATTCATCCCACTTACCCTCATTTTCTAAGACATACATCACCTAGCCTAGAAAAACGACCAGCCAGAACACAATCAGCGAGCCATTCAAATAATAAAAATATAATATATTAATAATTCTCACCTGTTGGTTTCTTGGTAGTTTTATTCAATCCAAAGGTAACTTTATTTGGAAGTAGCATGGCTTTCAGTACTGTGTAAGATAGCATATTTATATATATATACATAGAGAGAAAGAGATCATTTAATTGTTGATAAACATTTTGTGGAACAAATCCTCCATAGATTTATAATTGAGAGAAACAACACACAATCATAGATATAAATGTTCATAGAGCGATAAAATTAATCAGTAGATTTACAAAAGATCAGAAAAAGACCATAATTCTACGATTAGTTAGTTAATTTGTTCCTTTGATGCCATAGGCGGCACATAGGGCAGAGGTTTTAGAGCTCCGTGTGCTGCGGTACGTTGCTAGAAGTTGGAGATCTTGTATGGTTTTTCAACCCAAAAGTTTATTTTCCTGTAGGATACTTCTTGGTAGAGTGCTCTTAGGTCTTCCACGTTTTCTTTTCCCAACTGGTGACCACATAAAAACGTGTCTATTTAGTCTCTTTTCGTCTGATCTAAGAACATGACCTAAATATTTCCACCTTCGTTTGCTTATCATATTTGATACGGGTTGTTGGTGTATTCTATCTCTCACTGTGTTGTTAGAAACGAAATCACTCTATTTTACTTTTAGTAATTTTAGGAGACATTTATTTTCAAAGCTGTCCAGTTTCTTATCAATTTTCTTTTGTTAAATTCCAAGTACTGAGCAGGTCATATGTACCGCAAATATATTATCTTTAATTGAATAGTTATAGTTCACATATATCTCAAACAATGCAAAAGATGGACGAACAGAAAAAAAGAATAAAATATTCTCTCAAGAAACAAATGAAAACTTCAAACTTGTTAGATAAATTATACGTAGATAATAAGTAATATTTCAGAGCGTTATGAGGATAAATATCGTTGGAAAATTGTTAAAATTGACCAGTTTGAAGGGAAAAGAGTCTATTTGAAAAGCGTGAACTTTCACTTTTTGTCTAAACTTTATATAAGCAGAGATATTGCTGATCTAATTATAATTTTTGTTTTTTTATTTGGAAAGATTACATTGCAAAAACATATCTACAAAACCAATTGGTTTATACATTTTTTGGAGGTTCGCGCTATAATTATGGGTGATATGTACATCATATGCTAGTTTGGCATTCTTTGCACTTCTTATGTTATCGAAATCCGCTGCACGATGAAGAGGGGTTTTTAAAAAAATTTCTAGAAAAAAAGGACATGGGAGAGTTAAGCTGGATTACTTCCTCCTTGTTATAATATTTAACCAGAAAGCTGAGACTGTTGCTCGGGATGTGGCATGAAAAGATAAACATGAGCTAGATGAGATGATGGGGAACATGAGCTAGATGAGATGATGGAAACATGAGCTAGATGAGATGATGGGAACATGAGCTAGATGAGATGATGGGGAACGAGCTAGATGAGATGATTGGGAACATGAGCTAGATGAGATGATGGGGAACATGAGCTAGATGAGATGATGGGGAACATGAGCTAGATGAGATGATATGGGAACATGAGCTAGATGAGATGATGGGAAACATGAGCTAGATGAGATGATGGGGAACATGAGCTAGATGAGATGATGGGGAACGAGCTAGATGAGATGATTGGGAACATGAGCTAGATGAGATGATGGGGAACATGAGCTAGATGAGATGATGGGGAACATGAGCTAGATGAGATGATGGGGAACATGAGCTAGATGAGATGATGGGGAACATGAGCTAGATGAGATGATGGGAAACATGAGCTAGATGAGATGATTGGGAACATGAGCTAGATGAGATGATGGGAAACATGAGCTAGTAGATGAGATGATAGGGGAACATGAGCTAGATGAGATGATAGGGGAACATGAGCTAGATGAGATGATGGGGAACATGAGCTAGATGAGATGATAGGGGAACATGAGCTAGATGAGATGATGGGGAACATGAGCTAGATGAGATGATGGAAACATGAGCTAGATGAGATGATGGGGAACATGAGCTAGATGAGATGATGGGGAACATGAGCTAGATGAGATGATGGGGAACATGAGCTAGATGAGATGATGGGAAACATGAGCTAGATGAGATGATTGGGAACATGAGCTAGATGAGATGATGGGAAACATGAGCTAGTAGATGAGATGATAGGGAACATGAGCTAGATGAGATGATAGGGGAACATGAGCTAGATGAGATGATGGGGAACATGAGCTAGATGAGATGATAGGGGAACATGAGCTAGATGAGATGATGGGGAACATGAGCTAGATGAGATGATGGGGAACATGAGCTAGATGAGATGATAGGGAACATGAGCTAGATGAGATGATAGGGAACATGAGCTAGATGAGATGATGGGGAACATGAGCTAGATGAGATGATGGGGGACATGTGCTAGATGAGATGATAGGGGAACATGAGCTAGATGAGATGATAGGGGAGCATGAGCTAGTAGATGAGATGATGGGAAACATGAGCTAGTAGATGAGATGATGGGAACATGAGCTAGTAGATGAGATGATAGGGGAACATGAGCTAGTAGATGAGATGATAGGGGAACATGAGCTAGATGAGATGATGGGGAACATGAGCTAGTAGATGAGATGATGGGGAACGAGCTAGTAGATGAGATGATAGGGAACATGAGCTAGTAGATGAGATGATAGGGGAACATGAGCTAGTAGATGAGATGATAGGGGAACATGAGCTAGATGAGATGATAGGGGAACATGAGCTAGATGAGATGATAGGGGAACATGAGCTAGTAGATGAGATGATAGGGAAACATGAGCTAGTAGATGAGATGATAGGGGAACATGAGCTAGTAGATGAGATGATAGGGAACATGAGCTAGATGAGATGATAGGGTAACATGAGCTAGTAGATGAGATGATAGGAGAACATGAGCTAGATGAGATGATGGGAAACATGAGCTAGATGAGATGATGGGGAACATGAGCTAGATGAGATGATGGGGAACATGAGCTAGATGAGATGATGGGGAACATGAGCTAGATGAGATGATAGGGGAACATGAGCTAGATGAGATGATAGGGGAACATGTGCTAGATGAGATGATAGGGAACATGAGCTAGATGAGATGATGGGGAACATGAGCTAGATGAGATGATGGGGAACATGAGCTAGATGAGATGATAGGGGAACGAGCTAGATGAGATGATGGGGAACATGAGCTAGATGAGATGATAGGGGAACATGAGCTAGTAGATGAGATGATAGGGAACATGAGCTAGATGAGATGATAGGGAACATGAGCTAGTAGATGAGATGATAGGGAACATGAGCTAGATGAGATGATAGGGAACATGAGCTAGTAGATGAGATGATGGGAAACATGAGCTAGTAGATGAGATGATAGGGAAACATGAGCTAGTAGATGAGATGATGGGGAACATGAGCTAGTAGATGAGATGATGGGAAACATGAGCTAGTAGATGAGATGATGGGAAACATGAGCTAGTAGATGAGATGATAGGGGAACATGAGCTAGTAGATGAGATGATAGGGGAACATGAGCTAGATGAGATGATGGGAAACATGAGCTAGATGAGATGATGGGGAACATGAGCTAGATGAGATGATGGGGAACATGAGCTAGATGAGATGATGGGGAACATGAGCTAGATGAGATGATAGGGGAACATGAGCTAGATGAGATGATAGGGGAACATGAGCTAGATGAGATGATAGGGAACATGAGCTAGATGAGATGATAGGGAACATGAGCTAGATGAGATGATGGGGAACATGAGCTAGATGAGATGATGGGGAACATGAGCTAGATGAGATGATAGGGAACATGAGCTAGATGAGATGATGGGGAACATGAGCTAGATGAGATGATAGGGAACATGAGCTAGATGAGATGATGGGGAACATGAGCTAGATGAGATGATGGGGAACATGAGCTAGTAGATGAGATGATGGGGAACATGAGCTAGATGAGATGATAGGGGAACATGAGCTAGATGAGATGATGGGGAACATGAGCTAGTAGATGAGATGATGGGGAACATGAGCTAGATGAGATGATAGGGAACATGAGCTAGATGAGATGATGGGGAACATGAGCTAGATGAGATGATGGGGAACATGAGCTAGATGAGATGATGGGAAACATGAGCTAGATGAGATGATAGGGAACATGAGCTAGATGAGATGATGGGGAACATGAGCTAGATGAGATGATAGGGAACATGAGCTAGATGAGATGATGGGAAACATGAGCTAGTAGATGAGATGATGGGGAACATGAGCTAGATGAGATGATAGGGAAACATGAGCTAGATGAGATGATAGGGGAACATGAGCTAGATGAGATGATGGGAACATGAGCTAGATGAGATGATGGGAAACATGAGCTAGTAGATGAGATGATAGGGGAACATGAGCTAGATGAGATGATGGGAAACATGAGCTAGATGAGATGAAGGGGAACATGAGCTAGATGAGATGATAGGGAAAATGAGCTAGATGAGATGATGGGAACATGAGCTAGATGAGATGATGGGGAACATGAGCTAGTAGATGAGATGATGGGGAACATGAGCTAGATGCGATGATGGGAAACATGAGCTAGTAGATGAGATGATAGGGAACATGAGCTAGATGAGATGATGGGAAACATGAGCTAGATGAGATGATGGGGAACATGAGTTAGATGAGATGATAGGGAAAATGAGCTAGATGAGATGATGGGGAACATGAGCTAGATGAGATGATGGGGAACATGAGCTAGTAGATGAGATGATGGGGAACATGAGCTAGATGAGATGATGGGAAACATGAGCTAGTAGATGAGATGATGGGGAACATGAGCTAGATGAGATGATAGGGAAACATGAGCTAGATGAGATGATAGGGGAACATGAGCTAGATGAGATGATGGGGAACATGAGCTAGATGAGATGATGGGAAACATGAGCTAGTAGATGAGATGATAGGGGAACATGAGCTAGATGAGATGATGGGAAACATGAGCTAGATGAGATGATGGGGAACATGAGCTAGATGAGATGATAGGGAAAATGAGCTAGATGAGATGATGGGAAACATGAGCTAGTAGATGAGATGATGGGGAACATGAGCTAGATGAGATGATAGGGAAACATGAGCTAGATGAGATGATAGGGAACATGAGCTAGATGAGATGATGGGGAACATGAGCTAGATGAGATGATGGGAAACATGAGCTAGTAGATGAGATGATAGGGGAACATGAGCTAGATGAGATGATGGGAAACATGAGCTAGATGAGATGATGGGGAACATGAGCTAGATGAGATGATAGGGAAAATGAGCTAGATGAGATGATGGGGAACATGAGCTAGTAGATGAGATGATGGGGAACATGAGCTAGATGCGATGATGGGAAACATGAGCTAGTAGATGAGATGATAGGGAACATGAGCTAGATGAGATGATGGGAAACATGAGCTAGATGAGATGATGGGGAACATGAGTTAGATGAGATGATAGGGAAAATGAGCTACATGAGATGATGGGGAACATGAGCTAGATGAGATGATGGGGAACATGAGCTAGTAGATGAGATGATGGGAACATGAGCTAGATGAGATGATGGGGAACATGAGCTAGATGAGATGATGGGGAACATGAGCTAGATGAGATGATGGGGAACATGAGCTAGATGAGATGATGGGGACCATGAGCTAGATGAGATGATGGGGAACATGAGCTAGATGAGATGATGGGGAACATGAGCTAGATGAGATGATGGGGAACATGAGCTAGATGAGATGATGGGGAACATGAGCTAGATGAGATGATGGGAAACATGAGCTAGATGAGATGATGGGGAACATGAGCTAGATGAGATGATGGGGAACATGAGCGAGATGAGATGATGGGGAACATGAGCTAGATGAGATGATGGGAAACATGAGCTAGATGAGATGATGGGGAACATGAGCTAGATGAGATGATGGGAACATGAGCTAGATGAGATGATGGGGAACATGAGCTAGATGAGATGATGGGGAACATGAGCTAGATGAGATGATGGAGAACATGAGCTAGATGAGATGATAGCGACCAAGTAAGATCATGACTATCCATGACCAGAATACAACTGTCACTTTCCATGAGGTACTACCCCTGTCTTCTCACCCAACACCATGTTGTTTATTAATGATCTAGCACTATTGTTGTTTCTACCATGTTTTTGATAGTCTCGGTTTGATCTTATAACTCTTGTTACTCTCATTATTTTAAGCAGGCATCTCATTTCTATTGATTGCATATTTCTTTTTTTATTTGCCGTACGTGCCATATTTTGGAGTTGGTAGCACAAACATGGAATGAAAATCGTACTGTATAATTATCTGTTTGTGAAGATATTTATTTGCAATTAAAACATCGGTGTCATTTTGCTGAAGATTTATCATGTATTGTTGTATTGTTGTTGTATTTTAGAACTGATTCTTCCAGCTGTCGTCATTACGTTTCTAAAATACTTTGTTTATTCACTTGATTTGTCATGTATTGTTGTATTGTTGTTGTATTTTGGAACTGATTCTTCCAGCTGTCGTCATTACGTTTCCAAAATACTTTGTTTATTCACTTGATTTGTCATGTATTGGTGTATTGTTGTTGTATTTTGGAACTGATTCTTCCAGCTGTCGTCATTACGTTTCCAAAATACTTTGTTTATTCACTTGATTTGTCATGTATTGTTGTATTGTTGTTGTATTTTGGAACTGATTCTTCCAGCTGTCGTCATTACGTTTCCAAAATACTTTGTTTATTCACTTGATTTGTCCCTCGTGTTGATGGGGCTCTCAAGGATGGGGGAGGGGGTGGAAGAATAGTTACAATGTGATCTACAACGTAGGAGGCGAATAAGGTATGGGCTTAGTGAAGCTACCCTAGTAAATAAAAAGTGTCGCAGAAATCTGATGTGCTGGTCTACTTGTAGGCGCATAACTGACACAACGTACAAACGCTCTTAGGCGCGGATCACATACAAATCACACAGAGTGGTTAACAAGTGGAAGAAGAAGCATTCGAAGAAGAATTCACTTGTTTTAATTATTGGTTGTGTTGAAGATATTTGTTTTGTTTTCTTCTTTACTATTATCATTATCTCGTTCTTATCAACGTTTATTTACAAGTCGTTGCCTGTACACGTGTTATTTAGTGTGCTGATACTTTTTTTGTTTATATTTGCTTTTTTTGCCGTTAGGTGTATCAGGTTTAACTGATGATCGGTTTCCGAGATAGTGCACATTCGGTTGCTTGAGATGTCGTGGTAATGTGAAGTTTTAAGATGTGTGTAACCCCATCAAACCCAACGTTTTCTTTGACTGCCCCTTCCTCTTGATGATTTCATTTTCAGGGCGTACGCTCTTGCAGCTGTTGTATTGGAGTTCATTCTCACCTTTTGCTGATTCGATGCTATAAATGTTCTTCTGGCGTGGCAACGCTTACTTGGTCAATCATAATTAAAAACCACATAGGTTATTAAAGGTAAGAGCAACAGTGACAATATCTAAGGATACTGATATCAAAGTTTGAAAGTAAATGAACCTATAATTACAAATATTAATTAACATAGGTTTTTATTACATTGTTATAATGGAAGTTCACAGAAAGTACTATACAGAAAGCACCCAACACTTTGTTTTGGAACACTTTCTAATATATAAAAAAAAAGTTCATATCAAATATATTATTTACTTCAGATCGCATATTGAACACGCTATGTTCACTTTTCTGCTTAGTTTTTTCATTGTTGACACCATGCACATTTCATTAAATTGAAGTGAGAAAAAATATACAAAATATGTGTTACAAAATGTATTATTTTTAATAGTAAAATATAATTACTTATTTTTGTTCACATATGTTTCTAACATATTCATTTCTTTGAAAGTTGACGTTGAGGGCAGTCAGAACGAAATATTGAAAAATGGTTAGAATTATTGTTGATACAATGCTGTTTGTTATGGTTGCGTATAATGTGATACTCGACTCTAAATGGGTAAGTATTCTAAGTTTACTGGAGTTATCTTCTTCTTATGTTGTCATCACACTGCATTCGGGTTGTTGCCCTGTGTCGTGCTTTTCTGTTTTTGTCTTGCGCTGCTCTAGCGGCTTGATGGATCGTTGTGTTTTGCTTTCTGACTGGCTACTGCTTTCTCAGCTATCAATATGTATCTTGTGTTTTGCTTTCTGACCGGCTACTGCTTTCTCAGCTATCAATATTTATCTTGTGTTTGGCTTTCTGACCGGCTACTGCTTTCTCAGCTATCAATATTTATCGTAATTTCCTCTCGTCAGCCTGCGGTTCAGCTGTAGAAAGCATTATTATACAGTGGTGTTTGTTGCATTCTTATTAAGTGACCAAACAACTTTATTCTTTGTTTATAAATGCAGTTTAAGCAAGGTTCTGTCTCAACTTTTTTCTAATGCTGATGTTGGAAACTGTCTTTTCTGGTGTTGTGGTAACTTTACGAATACATCTCATTTCACATGTAGTTATAGTTTGTGAATATTGTTGATTTATAATCACTAGAATAATTTATCGTTTCATCCTCATAAATCCCATAAATCATTGAATTGCATTTGTTGGTTCCTGTCGTTTTCTATTTAATAATCGTGCTCTGCAGATAAGTTCATTAACTTGAAGTATTGTGTTTGTATTTTCTTCTGTTCTACAATGTTTGTTTTTCCTCTTCCTTAGTGAGTTATTATTTGTTGAATGTAGAGATAACTTCATGACATTTGATAAACTATTCAAGATTAAATATTCGCAACCCAACTCACCACCAACTCATTTCCTTTTACATAATAAGGAAACTTCTAATGTCAAGAACACATATTTAGAGAACAAAAACATACACAAAATTGAAACTGCTCAATTAGTTTTCACATACAATTGATTTGTTTGATTTAAATGTTATTCGAAACAACAGTTTATAGTTATCTATCCACTATAATTGTAGCAGTTCCCTGGTACAAAGTAGAATAATCCTACTAGGAAGATTTAAGAAGAATAGCAAGGCAATGAAAAGGGAATCGGTACCAGAATGGTCCGAGAATAACTAGCTAGTTATAGGTATCTGCCTCCTCTTACAGCTTTAACTACTTCACTCATCATATTTCTGAAATATATAACAAACACAGCAGGCAACCAATAAAATGGTTCATAATCTATTTAATCACTTGAACCTCTCTCTCTCCTCTCTCACTCTCTCTCTCTTCTCTCTCTCTCTCCTCTCTCCTCTCTCTCGCTCTCTCCTCTCTCTCTCTCTCTCTTTCTCCTCCCTCTCCTCTCTCTCCTCTCTATCTCTCTCTCTATCATCTCTCTCTCTCTCTCTCTCTCTCTCTCTCTCTCTCCTCCTCTCTCTGCTCTCTCTCTCTCTCCTCTCTCTCCTCCTCTCTCCTCTCTCCTCTCTCTCTCTCTCTCCCCCTCTCTCTTCCTCTCTCTCTCTCTCTCTCTCTCCCTCTCTCTCTCTCTCTCCCTCTCTCTCTCTCCTCTCTCTCTCTCCTCTCTCTCTCCTCTATCTCTCCTCCCTCTCCTCTCTCTCTCTCCTCTCTCTCCTCTCTCTCTCTCCTCTCTCTCTCTCCTCTCTCTCTCTCTACTCTCTCAATCCTTCTCTCCCCTCTCTCTCTTCTCTCTCTCTCTCTCTCCCTCTCTATCTCTCCCCTCCCCTCTCTCCTCCCCTCTCTCTCCCTCTCTCCTCCGTTCCCTTCCTTCTCCTTTCCTCACTCTCCTCTCTCCACTCCTCCCCTCCTCCCTCCTCTTACCCCCTCTCACCCTCTCCCTCCTCTCCTCTCTCATTCTCCCTCCTTCTTCCCCCTCCCTCCCCTCCACCTCCTTCCTCTCCCCCATCCCCTTTCTTCCCCCCTCTCTCCCCCTATGCCCTTTCTTCTGCCCCTATCCCTCCTCTCCCCCTTTACCCCTCTCCCTTTCTCTAACTCCCTTTACCTCATTTCCTCCCTCTCCCTCTATCCCCCTCTCTTCCCTCTCCCCATCTCTCTCCCTCCCTCCCCATCTCCTCTCTCTCTTCCTCCCTCTCCCTCTCTCTTCCTTTCTCTCCCCTCCCGTCTCTCTCCCCATCCCCCTCTCTCACCACCTCACAATTCTCTCTTTCTCTCTCCCTCCCCACTCACCCTTTCTCTCACTTTCCCCTCCGCTTCTCTCTCTCCTCCCTCTCTCTCTTTCCCATCTCTCTCTCTCTCTTTCTCTCTCCCCTTTCTCTCCCCTCCCCTCTCTCTCCCATCACCCTCTCTTCCCCCTCTCCCTCCGTTTACCCTAGTCCCTTCTCCCTCTCCCTCCCTCTCCCTCCCTCTCCCTCCCTCTCCCTCCCTCTCCCTCCCTCTCCCTTTCCCCTCTCCCCCTCCCCTCCTACCCTCTCCCATCACCCCTCTCGATCTCTCCTTCACTCTCCCTCCCTCTCCCTCTCTGAACTCTCTCTCCCTCTCTCCTTTCTCCCTATCTCTCTCTCTCTCTCTCTCTTCCTCTCCCCCTCTCTCTGTATCTTACTCCCTCCTCCCTCTCTATCTCTCATCTCCCCTCCCCCTCTCTCTCTCTTCCCCTCTCTCTCTCTCACTTTCTCTCTCTCTGCCCCTCTCTCTCCCCTCTCTCTCCCCTCCCCCTCTTTCTCCCTCCCCTCTCCCTACTTCTCTCCTCTCTCTCCCTCTCTCTCTTCCTCTCTCTCTCTCTCTCTCTCTCTCTCTCTCTCTCTCTCCCATCCCGTTCCTTTTCTCTTCTCCTTTCCTCCCTCTCCCCCTCTCTCCCCTCCCCCACTCCCCCACCCCCTCTTCCCCCTCTCACCCTCTCCCCCTCTCCTCTCTCCCTCTCTCTCCCTTCTTCTTCCCCCTCCCCTACCCCCCTCCTTCCTCTCCCCATCACCTCTCTTCCCTCCTCTCTCCCCCTATGCCCTCTCTTCTGCCCCTATCCCTCCTCTCCCCTTTTACCCCCTACCCTCCCTCTAACTCCCTTTCCTCATTTCCTCCCTCTCCCGCTATCCCCTCTCCTCCCTATCCCCTCTCTCTCCCTCCCTTCCCCCTCTCCTCTCTCTTTTCCCTCTCCTCTCCTCTCTCTCTCCCCCTCTCTCCTCCCCGTCTCTCTCCCCATCCCCTCTCTCTCCCCTCACATTTATCTCTCTCTCTCCCTCCCCGTCACCCTCTCTCTCACTCTCCCCTCCGCTTCTCTCTCTCTCCCCTCCCCCTCTCTGTCTCTTTCTCTCTCCCCCTTTCTCTCTCTCTCCCTCCCCCTCTCTCTCCCATCCCCTCTCTTCCTCCTCTCCCTCCGTTTCCACTAGTCCCTTCCCCTATCCCCCTCTTCCTCCCTCCTCCCTCTCCCCTCTCTTTCTCTCTCCCCCTTTCTCTCTCCCCCCTCCCCCTCTCTCTCCCATCCCTCTCTTCCTCCTCTCCCTCCGTTTCCACTAGTCCCTTCCCCTATCCCCCTCTTCCTCCCTCTACCTCCCTCTCCCTCCCTCTCCCCCTTCTCCCTCCCCCTCTTTTCCTCTCCCTCCTCCCCACTCTCCACCTCCTCCTACCCCTCTCCCATCACCCCCTCTCCCCATCTCCCTCACTCTCCTCCCTCTCCCTCTCTCACCTCTCCTCCCGATCTCTCCCTATCTCCTCTCTCTTCCTCTCCCCATCTCTATGTCTCTTCCTCCCTCTCCCATCTCTCTATCTCCTCCCTCTCTCTCTCTTCCCCTTTCCCTCTTTCTCTCTTCCTCTCTCTCTCTCTCCCCCTCCTTTCTCTACCCCTCTCTCTCTCTCTACTCTCTCTCTCTCTCTCTGCCCTTTCTCTCTCTCCCCTCCCCTCTCTCTCGCCCTCCCCATCTCTCTCCCTCCCCCTCTCTCTCCCTCCTCCCTCTCTCTCCACCTCCACCTCTCTCCCCTCTCCGCTCCGTCTCCTCTGTTCCTTTTCCCCCTCTCCCCTATCCCATCTCCCTCCTTCTACCTCCCTCTCCTTCCTCTCCCCTACTCCCCCCTCCTCCCCCCATCCCCTCTCCTCCCTCCTCCCTCCACCTCTGCCCTCCCCTCTCCCTCACTCTCCCTCCCTCTCTCTCTCTCCCCCTCCCCTCCCCTCTCTCCTTTCCCCCCTATCTCTCTCTCTTTCTCTCTTTTCCTCTCCCCTCTCTATGTCTCTCCCCCCCCTTCCCCCTCTCATCTCTCTCTCTCCCTCCTTCTCTCTCTCTTTTCCCTTTCCCCCCTCTCTCTCTCTTTCTATCTCTCTCTCACCCCTTCTCTCTCTCCCCTTTCTCTCTCTCTCCCATCTCTCCCCTTTCCCTCTCTCTCCCCCACCCCCTTTCTCTCCCTCCCTCTCTCCCCTACCTCTCTCCCCCTCCCCCTCCCCTACCCCCTCCTTCTTCTCCCCCATCCCTCTCTTCCCACCCTCTCTCCCCCTATGCCCTCTCTTCTGCCCCTATCCCTTCTCTCCCCCTTTTACCCTCTTCTCCCTCCCTCTAACTCCCTTTCCATTTCCTCCCTCTCCCTCTATCCCTCTCCTCCCTCCCCTCTCCTCTTTTTCTCCCTCCCTCTCCCTCTCTCTCCACCTCTCTCCCCTCTGTCTCTCTCCCATTCCCCTCTCTCTCCCCTCACAATTCTCTCTCTCTCCCTCCTCCTCACCCCTCTCTCTCTCTCTCCCTCCCTTCTTTTCTCTCCCTCCCCTCTCTCTTCCCATCTCTCCTCTCTCTTTCTCCTCCTTTCTCTCTCTCCCCCTCCCCTCTCTCTCCCCTCCCTCTCCTCCCCTCCTCCCCCTCCCCACTCTCCCTCCGTTTCACCTAGTCCCTTCCGCTCTTCTGCTATCCCCTTCTCCCCCTCTACCTCCCTCTCCCTCCCTCTCCCCTCCTCCCTCTCCCCCTCCTCCCTCTCCCCTTCCTCCCTCTCCCCCTTTTCGTCTCTCCTCCTCCACACTACCCTCCCCCTCCTCCCCATCTCCCATCTCCCCCTCACCCTTACTCTCCCTCCCTCTCCCGCTCTCACCTCTCCCCCCCCCTCTTTCCTTTCGCCCTATCTCTCTCTCTTTTCACTCTCCCCATCTCTATGTCTCTCCCTCCTCCCCTCTCTCTCTCTATCTCCCCCTTCCCCTCTCTCTCTCTTCCTCTTCCCCCTCTCTCTCTTTTCCCCCTCTCTCTCCCCTCGCCTCTCTCTCCCACTTTCTCTCTCTCCTCCCCTCCCCTGTATCTCCCTTCTACCTCTCTCTCACCCTCCCCTCTCTCTCTCCCTCCCCCTCTCCCCTACCTCTCTCCCTCTCTCCCCCCTCTCTCTCCTCTCTCTCTCCCTCTCTATCTCTCCCCCCCTCTCTCTTCCACTCCCCTCTCTCTCCCCTCTCCCCTCCCGTTCCCTTCCTTCTCCCCCCCCCTCTTCCCTCTCTCCCCCTCTCCCCTCTCTACCCCCCTCTCCTGCTCTATCCCTCCCTCTCCCTTTCTCCCCCTCCCTCTCCCCTACCCCCTCCTTCCTCTCCCCATCCCCTCTCTTCCTTCTCTCTCCCTCCTATGCCCCCTCTTCTGCCCCTATCCCTCATCTCCCCCTTTTCCCCCTCTCCCTCCCTCTCCCTCATTTTCCCCATCTATCCCCTCTCCTCCCTCTCTCCCTATCTCCTCCTCTCCTCTCTCTCCCTCCCCTCGCTCTCTCTCTCCCGCCCTCTCCACCTCCCCCTCTCCTTCTCTCTCTCTCTCTTGCCTTCTCTCTCTCTCGTATCTCTCTCTGTCCCCTCTCTCCTCTCTCCCCTCTCTCTCCCCCTCCTCCTCTCTCTCCCCTCCTTTCTCTCTCATTCCTCCCCTCCCTCTCCTCCCCTCCTCCCTCTCCCTCCCCGTGAGGTCAAAGGCTAAAGGGGCAATGGCTGGTTCGCCTAGGGAAATGGACTCCCCTAGGTCAGGATTTTTTAATTTTTGTGTATGTCCTTGGGGAGTTAACCCGACAAAAAATCTCGGCGGAGGTCTGGTCCCCTAGACTTGTGATATCAGTGGATTTAACCTGATATCCAAGATCCAGATCCCCAGCTATGGGCAAATAGCTCCACTGCCTTGTGGAGCCTCGGAGAGGCAAAGGCTATGGGAGTAAACCAAACAGAAAATCCGGAGCGGAGCCCCTAAGGCGGACAGACATCAAGTGATGTCCTACCGGCAGCTCCTGCAACCGAACTGAGACCATATGTTGTGCTTGCACTCCTCTGGATTCTATCAGCGAGGTCGAGAGGGGGTAGTTGACGCTTGGGCTACTCAGCTACTCCATAAAAATCGCCCAGGCATGCGTCACGGAGAGGTCACTTCGTGGTCGACTTTGTTGACCAAACCAACACGGAAGACAACAGTTACGGGTTATAAGTCCAGCTCAATTGGCGTAGAGTATCGGACGCCACGGGTTGTCTTCGACGGTGGGAGAGATCATCGCGTCTCATTGGACAGCTACCGCCCGCCTCAAGCCGGGCAGCCCCCGGACAATAAGGTGCTATCCCGCCACAGTTCACCTTCTTCAATGGGTCCTTGGAGCTTAAGATATTACCTGACAAGTGGACTGTAAGTACCGCACCAAACAATAATAATAAAATTAAGAAGGCTCCAGTCCTTAGCAAGCTGCAACGTAAGGAAAATGTGTCCTGGCCTGTCAGAAGATCTTACACAGATACACGACATACGGAAAACTGCAGTAATTAACAATGAGCTCAAACGACTTGGATTGGACATCACAGCACTACAGGAGACACGACTCGCTGAAAATGGATCGCTGAGGAAACAAGACTACACGTTCTACTGGCAAGGAAAAGCTCAAGACGAACCAAGACTGCATGGGTAGAGATTTGCCATCAAAATACACTGCTCACATGGTAGAACCTCCAATAAACGGCTCAGACCGTATTTTATCCATTAAACTCCGCACAGTAACAGGCCCGGTCCATCTCTTCAGTGTATACACACCAACACTACACTCAAAGCCTGACGTAAAAGATAAATTTTATGAGGAGATACAATCAGAAATCAGTAGAATTCCCCAAAACGAACACCTATACCTAATAGGGGACTTCAATGCCATAATTGGAGCCGATCACAACTCTTGGCCATTGTGCCTTGGAAAACATTGTACTGGAAAAATTAATGAAAATGGACAACGGCTACTGGAGATATGCAACTACAACAACCTTTCCATCACAAACACTTTCTTTAATACTCAAACCCTGCCACAAGTGTCCTGAAACACCCACGTTCACACAGATGGTATCAAATAGATCTAGTTATAACGAGGCGAAATGCGATAAGCAGTGTGCTCAGCACTCGTAGCTACCATAGTGCTGACTGTACACTGACCATTCACTGATATGTAGCAAAGTTAGGCTGAAAATAAAAACACTCCACCATTCGAAGAGGAAAGGGTATCCACACATTAACACCGAAAACACCACCAAACCAGAAATGGTACAATCGTTCTGCAATACATTAGGAAGCATTCTCCAAAGCACACCAAAAGGAAATGCGGAAACAAAGTGGTCAGACATCCGGGATGCCAAATATATAATTCGGCCAAAACCACATTTGGCACCCGAGATAGGTAAAACTCTGATTGGTTTGCTGCAAACATATTAGAGTTGGAGCCTATCATAGCTGAAAAAAGAACTGCCCTTCTGAATCATAAAAACAATCCAAGCGCCAAGTCACTCCTTGCTCTTAGATCTGCAAGAAGTTTCACACAAAAACAGCCAGGCGATGCGCAAACGACTACTGGCAGGAGTTATGTAGAAATATCCAGCTCTCCTTTGATACAGGAAATATAAGGGGTGTTCATGAGGGCATTAGGAAGGCCTTCGGCCCAGCTATCAAAAAGACTGCACCTCTTAAAACAAAAACAGGGGAAGTTCTAATCGATCGCAAAAACAGATGGAACGCTGGGTGGATGCCCTCAGAGGCAGATATAAATATTGCAATTGACACCCTGGCAAATGGGAAAGCAACTGGAAAGGACGGCATCCCCCTGAAGTAATCAAATGTGCTAAGCAAACTCTTCTGACCAGTCTGCATGAATTATTGTGCCTATGCTGGGAGGAGGGACAAGTGCTTCAGGACATGAGAGATGCAAACATCATCACCTTGTATAAAATAAAGGTGATCGTGGTGACTGTAACAACTACCGTGGTATCTCGTTGCTCAGCATCGTGGGGAAGGTCTTCGCACGCGTAGTACTAAATAGGTTACAAAAGCTAGCAAACCAAGTATACCCTGAGTCACAATGTGGAGTTAGATCCAACAGATCCACTGTTGACATGTTATTCTCCTTGAGACAACTGCAGGAGAAATGTCGCGAACAACGCATGCCACTGTATGTTGCCTTCATAGATCTAACAAAGGCATTTGACCTAGTGAGTAGAATTGGCCTCTTCAAGCTTTTGGAAAAATCGGCTGCCCTCCTACATTGCTTAAAATCATAACATCATTCCATAACAACATGAAGGGTACATTGATGTTTGATGGGGCCTCCTCCAGCGCTTTTCCTATCAACAGCGGCGTCAAGCAGGGGTGCGTACGTGCACCCACACTCTTTGGGATATTTTCTCCCTACTTCTCTCCCATGCTTTTGAATCCGCGTTTCATATTCCACGTTCTTGATCATACTTCCAAGTTATTTAGCGTATCTTGCAGTCGATTTGTTGCTATCGGCATTGACTCTTCCCTTGTCCATATTTCCTGGTCGTCGGTATACATGGCAGAGTGTACTCGCTTTGGTAGGCATGTTACTTTGTCATTGACAAAGATTAGAAAGAGAGTTGTTGAGAGCACTCCTCCTTGGGGGACTCCTTGTTCTAGGGTATTTTTCATGCTTGCGTACCCCTGAATCTGAACCCTTGCTGTTCTGTTCTTTAGGTATCTATCAAGCCATTTGTACATTCTTCCCTTTATACCGAGGGTGAGGAGTTTCAGTTTTATCCATTCTTTACAGACTGTGTCAAACGCCTTCTCCATATCTACCAAAACAGCCAGTGTGTTTCTTTTTTTGGAAACAATCTTCGATTTCCTGGTCGATGTAGGTTACTTGATCTTCTGTAGATCGGTTTTTCCGAAAGCCTCCCTGTTGTGCCATGAGAAGCCCTTTGCTTTCCAAGTGCCAAGATAGCCGTTTGTTCACCATGCATTCCATGAGTTTGTCCGTGCAGCTTAGGAGGCTTTTGGTCTGTAACTCGCTGGGTCGAGTTTGTTTCTGCCTGGTTTTAGGATGGATACCATGATCGCTTCCTTCCGTTCTCGTGGTACTATGCCTGTCCTCCACCATATTTAGGGCGGCCAGTAGAGCTGCCTATGCTTTAGTATCCAGGTTTTCTCTGCAAATCAGTTTTGTTGCAGTTTATTCCATCTAGCCTTTGATTATTTCCCAACAAAAACTAACAACAGCAGTAGTTTCCTATAGAAACAGAGTCCTGGGACACTTTATGGACGCTCAGGTCGGCACTAGGCATTTTGCATTTGCTCTGTCATTTTCAGCGATCAGGAAACCCTGGGCTGGGCCCATCACAATGTATGGGTTATTCGTTCTGCGCTATCAGCGCAACCGTTTACACTCGCCGGTCATCACCACCCTGATATTTTCCGGGATGTTAATTGCGTGGACAATCGTACGCTTGCAGGCTGTCTCAGGAGGCAGTTTTGTATGGCTAAAAAAGTAGCTTTGGGTTTTGCTCAGCCAACTTTGCAGTATCTAGTCACTTGGTCTCATGTACGAGTTTTATACTGCAATCTTTCCTTATTGCCCTGCCGTCACGCGATGTACCACAGTTACCCTGCATTAGAGTGACACGGCACACTGCCAAACTTGCGCTCATGGCTCGAGTTTCGCTCCGTTCAGCGCATACCTCTCATCCTTGCATGCAGCCTTTTTCCATGCGTGACTGATACGGCCAAAATATTCACATCTGCCGTTTCATGTACCTTGCCTCAGGACTGCTCAAACTCATGCGCATGTACTGATTCCCCACTGCATGTCTCCTTTGGATGTACCCCTCTTCATAAATTCCAGTCATTTACTCCGAGGAGTTGATGTTTTTTGTTCACCAGACAACTCGTACTCTGGTGTTTTACCTTCCTTTTGCTTGGGCATATTTTAGCGGTCTTCGGCCAGGGAAATGTGTGTGTTCAAAAATATCCAAGCCATTCTTTTTACGTGTCTTTTCTCCACCACTGTTTTGTTCTCAAGACGTTTGCTTACTCTATTGTATCATACTTATTTTGAACTTAGACATTTTTAAGCGTCATTCAGCGCAAATGTGGCACGTTGTTCAAAAGTTCAGTTCTACATTAACTTTTCCGTGTTGCACTTGCCACTGTTTTGTACATGGACATCTGTACACTGCTGATTCGTACTTTTGAACTTGGGAATATTTTTATCGGACCAGGGTGGCCTTGTTCAGGGATTTTAGTCCCAGCATTGTTTTCCTTGCTTGCTCTACCTTCACTTGTAGTTCTTCTGATCCTTGCCCCCGTTTAGCCCAGACCGGAACCTGGAGTCTGTTTCCAGTCTGCAGAGTAGAGGCAGGGTCTTGGTTACTTGCTCATCTGCTTGGCACAATAATGCCGCCATGTATGACCCAATTGATCTAAGTTGTGTATCAGAAGAACTTATGCCACTTTTGGAGAAAGTTTGATGTAAAACTGAGGACTTGAATAAGACGGACACACACGAACTATAGAAATATATAGTAGATGTATGTGTTTATGTATGTACTGTATATTTTGAATTACTGATGTATGAAATAATTGGTAAATGTTGCGTGGTGTTTAATGTATTTTTGCCATATATATACTTTTTAGGAAGCCAATTTCCATGTATACCTAACGAGGGAGGGCTTGTGCAGTCAACATTATGATGTTGCTGTGCAAAAAGAGTAGTAAGTGTCTTCTTCGGCAGGTATGCTTACTATTTGCTCGTGTTGCAAGAGGTAAGTGGGTATGCGGATTGTGCAGTAACATATATATTAATGGGTGATTATTATTACCTAGTGTAATAAATCTTGGCATATTAGAGGGAACACGAATGTGTATGTATGTGTTAGAGTTGCTTGATAAACAATTGTGAAGAGTGATACTTTAAATTCATTGTTCTTGTTCTTTGATCGTATGATACTGAAGATGATAATTCCACCAGTGGTTTTCTGTTCAACTTAGTGCTGTAACAATAACATTCTTGACTTCTTTGCTTGTTATAGAGGCGATATGATTGATGAACAGAATGGGTCTACGAAGTGATATCGGGTATGAGGCGAAGTTTGAATCCGATATTGTAACATAACAAGCTTAACGTAGTTATTCTGACCTTTAAAGCTATTGACATGGGTTCAATTCCACAGTGGATATAGAGTTGTTTTCCACTATAACGGCTCTCAGACCACAGCTATAATTCAATATGTAGAAACGCTTTATGGAAATAATGTTGACTACATCCCAGCCATCGTGTACCGACGGTCAATGAAACATACGGACCTAACATCGTATTGCTTTATTGCAAACGGAATAAAAAGTTCTTTGCTTTTACTTTTTAAATTGTAACAATAAGATCCTGTAAATATCAATTCGTTAACGTGGTTTATTTATTACACTGTTAATCAAATCTTTGTTAGAAATAAGACAGGAAATGACTACCAGGTATGTATCCTCACATAATCAAATGTTTGAAAAGCAGACATATATTTATAATGTATGTATCCACACACTTAATCAAATCTTAGTAAAGAAACAAGACATATGACTGTCGGGTATGTATCACTCACATAATCAAATGTTTTGAAAGCAACAGACTGTATATGACTGTGAGTGTATCTTATCCCACTCACATAATCAAATCTTAAAAAAACAAGACATATGACTGCCATATATGTATCACACACATAATCAAATCTTGAAGTAAAAACAAACGAATGACTCTAGGAATTTGAAATATTTATTTTTATTTATATTGATATACTGCAATATTGCCAAAGCATATAAGTTCTGATCTATAACGCTATAAGGTAGTTATGTGTGTGAAGTATAAGTAAGACAGCGAAAGAGGGGCGAGAAGTACGTAGGTCGAGATTTGAAGGCAGAGAATGCAATAACACGTTACTAGTTGGGCAAACAGCATCATGTGTACTGGTTGAAGCAACAGCATCATAATGCACTAGTTGAAGCAGCAACATCGTATTGTTACTGGTTGGATCAACGGCCTCATGTGTACTAGTTGGATCAGCAACATCGTATTACTAGTTGACAACAACATCGCTATTGACGCTGGTTGGAAGCAGCAACATCATGTGTACTGGTTGAGCAAGCATCGTAGCCTGGTTGAGCAACGGCATCGTAATGGCGTATGAACGAAAAGAGCAGCGGCGTAGCGCGCGGGGTTGAGTAACAGCGTCGTATGCTAGTTGAAACAACAACATCATGTGTACTAGTTGAAGCAACGGCATCATGTACACTAGTTGAATCAACAACATCGACATTGTACTAGTTGGAAACTAACGGCATCGTATGTACTAGTTGATGCAGCAACATCATGTACTGGTTGGATCCAACAACATCGCTATGTACTAGTTGAATCAACAGCATCATGTGTACTAGTTGAGCAATAACTTGTCATGTGTACTGGACGGAAGCGTAAGCATCGTGTGTGTTTGGTGCAGCAACATCATGTGTACTAATTTAAACAATAACATCATGTGTACTAGTTGGAAGCAGCAACATCATGTGTACTAGTTGAAGCAATAACATCATGTTACTAGTTGAATCAACAACATCATGGCTTATATGTTGGAAACAATAACATCATGTGTACTAGTTGGAAGAAGCAACAACTTATGTGTACTAGTTGATGCAACAACGCATCATAATGTACTAGTTGAAGCAATAACATCATGTGTATGAACGACAACAACAACATTCATGTACTGATTAAACAATAACATCATGGTACTAGTTGAATCAACAACATCATTGCGCCTAGTTGAAGCAATAACATCATGTGTACTAGTTGAGCAACAGCACATCATGTACTAGTTGATGCAACAACATCGCTATGTACTAGTTGAAACAACAATTATCATATGTACTAGATTGGAAGCTTAACAACATCGTGTGTACTAGTTAGGCTGCTAACATCATATAATATGTTAAACTTAACAACATCATAATATACTAGTTGAGCTTAACAACATCATATTATAATAGCTGAAGCAACAACATCATGTGTATACTAGTTGAAACACTTTTTCTTTACTCATGTACTAGTTGAAACAACAACATCATGTGTACTAGTTGATACAACAACATCTGTATTAGTACTAGTTGAAACAACAACATCATGTACTAGTTGAAACAACAGCATCGTGTATCCCTTTAGTTGAAGCAATAACATCATGTGTACCTGGTGAAGCAACAACATCGCCAATGTAATAAGTTAAACTTATAACTATCTGTAACTACTAGTTGAAACAGCAACATCATGTGTACTAATTTGAAACAACAACATCATGTGTACTAGTTGACATGACATCATGTGGCTAGTTGGATCGCGCTTTGTCATGTGTACTAGTTGAGCAACAACCTCGTGTGGTACTGGTTGAGCAACAACTATATTTGCTAGTTGATCATGTATCTATGTGTACTGAGTTGGATCAACAGCATCATGTACTAGTTGAATCAACAACATCATGTACTAGTTGGATCAACAAATCATGTGTGCTGAGTTGAATCAGCAACATCATGTGTACTAGTTGAATCAAACATCATGTGTACTGGTTGAGCAACGGCCTCATGTGTACTAGTTGAGCTTAACAACTTTGTCAGCTAATGTATAGTTGAATCAACAACATCATGTGTACTAGTTGAATCAACAACATCATGTGTACTAGTTGAATCAACAACATCATGTGTGAACTCGTTTGTAGACGTTTTGGAGTCCAAATTATTTAAATACTGCAGTGATTGTCAGTTCAGCAAAGACTTGATTGAGAATCAGAGAAAGAGCCAGAATTGGAATGTGATGAAGATCCACATTATCGTATCCAGTAGTCAAATAAATCTACTCATAACACAAGGTTCTTGTTATTATACAATATTGTCTTCTAATTCTTTTGTTTGCTTGAACTAACCAATTAAATAGGTCTACATCAAGTTGTCAAAATATGATCCAAAAATCATGTCTTGCAGTATCACTGTTGACTGCTATAAGTCTTGCAGTATCACTGTTGACTGCTATAAGTCTAGCAGATTTACTGTTGACTACTATAAAATCTTCTCCAGTATCACTGTTGACTGCTATAAGTCTTGCAGTATGACTGTTGACTGATATAAGTCTTACCAGTATCACTGTTGACTGCTATAAGTCTTGCAGTATGACAGTTGACTGATATAAGTCTTGCAGTATCATCACTGTTGGCTGCTATAGGTCTTGCAGTATCATCACTGTTGGCTGCTATAGGTCTTGCAGTATCATCCTGTTGCTTTATAGGTCTTGCAGTATGCACTGTGGCTGCTATAGGTCTTGCAGTATCATCACTGTTGTGGCTCATATAGGTCCCACCCAGTATCACTGTTGGCTGCTATAGGTCTTGCAGTATCATCACTGTTGGCTGCTATGGAATCTTGCAATATCACCTGTTGTAAATACTATAAATCTTCACAGTATCATCACTGTTGACTGCTATAGGTCTTGCAGTATCATCACTGTTGGCTGCTATAGGTCTTGCAGTATCATCACTGTTGACTGCTATAGGTCTTGCAGTATCATCACTGTTGACTGCTATAGTCTTGCAGTATACCTGTTGACTGTTATAACCATCTTCTCTCTTCCTGTACAGCTTCATGCAAATATGTTCGGATGTGTTATAAGTTTCTGATTGCATGCATGGATGGTAACTCGCTTTGGCATGTTAAACAGAAGTTATCTCCCAGTTTTGTGACATGTCAGGTGTCTAAATAATACGACTAATTTTATTCTGAAGAGCAGCGTTTTTCAAGTGGGCGATACCGCCCCACTGGCGCTGCATTGCCAGAAGTCGATAGTCACTTCTGGGATACGAATAGTCTACTTCTGGGATATGAATGGTCCACTTCTGGGATATTAATAGTCCACTTCTGGGATATGAATACTCCACTTCTGAGATATGAATGGTCACATCTTGGGATATGAATAGTCCACCTGAGATATGAATGAATTGCTTGAGATATGAATAGTCCACTTCTGAGATATGAATGGTTTCACTTCTGGGATATGAATGGTTAACTGGAATATGAATAAGTCCACTTCACCAGGTCATAGATAGTCCACTTCACGAAATGAATAGTCTACTTCTGGGATGCGAATGGTCTACTTCTGAGATATGGTCATCCACTTCACAGGATATGAATAGTTCACTTTTGGGATATGAATAGTCTCGCTACAGGATATGAATGTAGTCACTTCTGAAATGAATAGTCCACATCTGGGATATGAATAGTGTACTTCTGAGATATGAATAGTCCACTTCTGGGATATGAATAGTCCGCTTTAGGATATGAATAGTCTACTTCTGGGATGTGAATGAGTCCTTCTGAGATATGAATAGTCACTTCTGGAATTGAATGGTCTACTTCACAGGAAATGAATAGTCTACTTCTGGGATATGAATGAGTCACCTTCTGAGATATGAATAGTCACTTCTGGGATATGAATAGTCCACTTCTGGGATATGAATGGTTCACTTCTGGGATATGAATAGTTCCTTCTGCAGATATGGATAGTCACTTCTGAAGATATGAATAGTCCATCTGAGATATGAATAGTCTACTTCACCAGGATATAAACCAGGTCTACTTGCGAATGCGAATGGTCGCTACCAGGATATGAATAGTCTACTTCTGGGATATGAATAGTCCACTTCTGAGATATGAATAGTCCACTTCTGTGATATGAATGGTTTACTTCTGGGATATGAATAGTCCATTTCTGAGATATGAATGGATTGCTTCTGGGATATGAATAGTTCACTTCTGGGATATGAATAGTCCACTTCTGAGATATGAATAGTCTACTTCTGGGATATGAATAGTCTAGCAGAATATAAATAGTCCACACTTCTGGGATATGAATAGTCACTTTTGGGATATGAATAGTCCACTTCTGGGATATGAATAGTCCACTTCTGGAATATGAATAGTCCACTTCTGGGATATGAATAGTCTACTTTTGGGATATGGATAGTCTGCTTCTGGGATATAGATAGTCCACTTCTGGGATATGAATAGTCCACTTCTGAGACTCATGAATAGTCCTTCTGGGATATGAATAGTCTGCTTCACCAGATAATGAATAGTCCATACAGGATATGAATAGTCTACTTCTGGGATATGAATGGTCATACCCAGGATGTGAATAGTCCACTTCTGGGATATGAATAGTCTACTTCTGGGATATGAATAATTACTTCTAGGATATGAACAGATCCTATAGAGGATATGAATAGTCCACTTCTGGGATATGAATAGTCTACTTCTGAGATATGAATAGTCCACTTCTGCGGGATGCGAATAGTCTCTACTTCTGGGATATGAATAGTCCTCTTCTGGGATATGAATAGTCTACTTCTAGGACCTTGGTGGTCCATTCTGGGATATTAATAGTCACTTCTGGGATATGAATAAGTCTATATGTGGGATATGAATGGTCCACTTCACCAGGATGACCAATAGTCCACTTCTGGGATATGAATACTCCACTTCAAAGCTCATGAATGGTCCACTTCTGGGATATGAATAGTCCACTTCTGAGATATGAATAGATTACTTCTGAGATATGAATGAGTCCACTTCTGGATATGAATGGTTTACTTCACCAGGATATGAATAGTCCACTTCTGGGATATGAATAGTCCATTTCTGAGATATAGATAGTCCACTTCACAGGATGTGAATGGTCTGCTTCTTGAGTTATGAATAGTCTGCTTCTGAATGTGAATAGTCCCACTTCTGGGATATGAATAGTCCACGTTTTGGGATATGAATAGTCTGCTTCTGTGATATGAATAGTCACTTCTGAGTTATGAATGATCCACTTCTACCAGGATATGAATAGTCCACTTCTGGGATATGAATAGTCACTTTGAGACATGAATAGTCATACAGAGATATGAATGGTCTACTTCTGGAATATAGATAAATCCACACTTCTACAGGACTGTGAATAGTCTACTTCTGGGATATGAATGATCCACTTCTTGGATGTGAATAGGTCACATCTGGGATATGAATAGATCTGCCCAGGATATGAATGGTACACTTCTGGGATATGAATAGTCTACTTCTGAGATATGAATGGTCCCGCTTCTGGGATGTGAATAGTCTACTTCAGGGATATGAATAGTCCACTTCACGAGATATGAATAGTCACTTCTGGGATACCCAGATAGTCTGCTTCTGGGATATGAATAGTTCACTTCTGGGATATGAATAGTCTTTTTCTACTGGGATATGGTGGTCCCTTCTGGGATATTAATAGTCACTTCTGGGATCTGAGTGGTCTGCTTCTGGGATATGAATGGTCCACTTCTGGATAATAGTCCCTTCTGGAATATGATCTCCTTCAGATATATGAATGGTCCACTTCTGGGATATGAATAGTCACACTTCTGAGATATGGATCAGATTGCTTCTGAGATATGAATGGTCCACACTTCTGAAATGAATGGTTTACTTTTGGGATATGAATAGTCACTTCTGGGATATAGATTGTCCTTCTGGGATATGAATAGTCCACTTTTGGGATATGAATAGTCTTCTTCTGGGATATGAATAGTCACTTCTGGGAAATGAATATTCCCTTCTGAGATATGAATAGTCCACTTCTGGAGATGGAATAGTCCACTTTTGAGATATGAATAGTCCACTTCTGAGATATGAATAGTCTACTTCTGGGATATGAATAGTCCACTTCTGGGATATGAATAGTCTGCTTCTGGGATATGAATAGTCCACTTCTTGGATATGAATGGTTCATCTGGGATAGTAGATGGTCTGGCCTACGGGACAGATAGTCCACTTCTGGGATATAGATAGTCTACTTCTGAGGATATGAATAGTCTGCTTCTGGGATACAGAATAGTCTACTTCTGGGATATGATTAGTCCACTTCTTGGATATGAATAGTCTACTTGGGATATGAATAGTCATTTCTGGGATATGAATAGTCCACTTCTGGGATATGAATAGTCTGCTTCTGGGATATGAATAGTCCACTTCTGGGATATGAATAGTCCTTCTGGGATATGAATAGTCCATGGGATACAAAGGAGTCTACTTCTGGGATAAGTGGTCTACTTCACAGGATATGAATGGGTACCTTCTGTGATATGATTAGTCCACTTCTGAAATGAAAAGTCCACTTTTTTTATATGAATAGTCTACTTCTGGGATATGAATAGTCCACTTCTGGGATATGAATAGTCTACTTCTGAGATATGAATAGTCCACTTCTGGCATACAAAGAGTCTACTTCTGGGATAAGAATGGTCTACTTCTGGGATATGAATGGTACACTTCTGTGATATGATTAGTCACTTCTACAGGAAATGAAAAGTCACTTTTTATGTGAATAGCCTATGGGATATGAATAGTCCACTTCTGAGAATATAGATCGTACCTTCTGTGTATGATTAGTCTACTTCTGGGATATAAATATGAGTCTACTTCTGAGATATAGATAATTTACACTTCTTAGATATGAATGGTCTACTTCTGGGATATCAATAGTCTACTTCTGGGACATGAATAGTCTACTTCTGTGATATGATTGTCCACTTCTGAGAAATGAATGGTCCACTTCTAGGATATGAATGGTGAATTTCTTGAATATGAATAGTCCACTTCTGGGATTATGAATGAGTCCACTTTTATATGAATGGTACCCTTCTGGGATATAGATGTAGTCTACTTCTGAGATATAGATGGTCATCTTCTGGGATGTGTGAATGGTCACTTTTTAAAATGAATAGTCACTTCATGGCATTATGAATAGTCCACTTCGTGGATATGAATGGTCCACTTCTGGGATATGAATAGTTCACTTCTGGGATCTGGATAATTACACTTCTGGGATATGGGTAGACCATCTGATATATGAATGGTCCACTTCTTGGATATGAATAGTACTGCTTCACCAGTGATATGAATAGTCCAGTTCTGGGATATGAATAGTCATTTCTACCAGAGACATGAATGGTCCACTTCTGGGATATGAATAGTCCACTTTTGGGATATGAATAGTCTACTTCTGGGATATGAATAGTCCTTCTGGGATATGAATATCCTAGCTACCAGGATATGAATAGTCTGCTTCTGAGATATGAATGGTCACTTCTGGGATATGAATAGTCTACTTCTGGGATATGAATGGTCTTCTTCTGGGATATGAATAGTCTACTTCTTTGGGATACTTGAATAGTCTGTACCGGGATATGAATAGTCCACTTCTGGGATATAAATGAGTCTACTTCTGTGATATAGATAGTCACTTCACAGATATGAATGGTCCACTTCTGGGATATGAATGGTCCACTTTTGTGATATGGATAGTCTAGCTACTGGGATATGAATGGTCTGCTTCTACAGGATATGAATGGTCATACAGGTTTAGTGGTCTGCTTCTACGAGATATAAATAGTCTGCTTCTGGGATGTGAATGGTCCACTTTGTATGAATGGTCTCATACAGGATATATCAGATATCAAGTCACACTTCACCAGGATATGAATAGTCTGCTTCTGAGATGTAAGATAGTCTACTTCTGGGATATGAATAGTCATGGGATATGAATAGTCTGCTTCTGGGATGAATAGTCACTTCTTGGATATGAATAGTCCACATCTGGGATGAATAGTCTCTTCTGGGATATGAATAGTCCACTTCTGGGATATGAATAGTCTGCTTCTGAGATAGATAGGTACAATTCTGGGATATGATTAGTCTACTTCTGGGATATGAATAGTCCGCTTCTAGAGATGTGAATGGTACACTTCTGTGATATGAATAGTCTCACTTCTAGGATATGGATGATGCACTTCTTGAATATGAATGGTCTACTTCTGGGATATAAATAGTCTACTTCTGGGATATGAATAGTCTACTTCTGTGATATGAATGTCTACTTCTGAGAAATGAATGGTCGACTTCTAGGATATGAATGGTAGATTTCTTAGATATGAATAGTCCACTTCTAGGATATGAATAGTCACACTTCTGAGATATGAATTGTCCACTTCTGGGATATGAATAGTCCACTTGGGATATGAATAGTCTACTTCTGGGATATAAATAGTCCATAAGGATATGAATATTCCCCTTCTGAATATGAATAGTCCACTTCTGGGATATGAATAGTCCACTTCTGAGATATGAATAGTCCACTTCTGGGATATGAATAGTCTGCTTCTGGGATATGAATAGTCCACTTCTGGGATATGAATAGTCTACTTCTGGGATATGAATAGTCCACTTCTTGGATGTGAATAGTTCATCTGGGATATGAATAGTCTACTTCTGGGATATGAATAGTCCACTTCACCAAGGATATGAATAGTCTACTTCTGGAGATATGAATAGTCTGCTTCTGGGATGCGAATAGTCTACTTCTGGGATATGAATAGTCCATGCTTGGATATGAATAGTCTACTTCTGGGATATGAATAGTCCATTTCTGGGATATGAATAGTCCACTTCTGGGATATGAATGGTCTACTTCAGGATATGAATAGTCACTTCTGGGATATGAATAGTCTACTTCTGAGATGAATAGTCCACTTCTGGGATACAAAGAGTCTGCTTCACAGGATAAGGGCCAGGTCTGTACAGGATATGAATGGTACCTTCTGCCCGGTATGATTGGTCCACTTCACCAGAGTAGTCACTTTTTATATGAATGGTCTGCTTCTGTAGGATATGAATAATCCATACAGGATATGAATGGTCTGCTTCTGCAGGATATGAATGGTCACTTCACCCAGGATACAAAGGAGTCTGCTTCTGGGATGAGAATGGTCTGCTTCTGGGATATGAATGGTACACTTCTGTGATATGATTGGTCACTTCTGCAGAATGAAAGTCCACTTTACATGTGGATGACCTAAGCTACGGGATATGAATAGTCCTTCTGAGATATGGATAATTTTTGCTTCTACACCAGTGATATCAGTTGAGTCTGCTTCTGGGATATAAAATGGTCTACTTCTGGGATATGGATGGTACATGTTGAATGAATGGGTCTACTTCTGGGATATCAATAGTCTACTTCTGGGACATGAATAGTCTACTTCTGTGATATGATTGTCCACTTCTGAGAAATGAATGGTCCACTTCTAGGATATGAATGGTAGATTTCTTAGATATGAATAGTCCACTTCTGTGATATGAATAGTCCACTTCGTGGATATGAATGGTCCACTTCTGGGATATGAATAGTTCACTTCTGGGATCTGAATGGTACACTTCTGGGATATGAATAGACCACATCTGATATATGAATGGTCCCACTTCTTAGATGTAGATAGTCACCTTTCTGTGATATGAATAGGTCAGTTCTGGGATATAAAATAGTCACATTTCTGAGATATGAATGGTCCACTTCTGGGATATGAATAGTCACTTTGGGATATAGATAGTCTGCTTCTGGGATATGAATGGTCAGCTTCACCAGGATACTGAATATCCTTTGGGATATGAATAGTCACTGCCACTTCTGAGATATGAATGGTCCACTTCATGGGATTATGAATGGTCTACTTCTGGGATATGAATAGTCTTCTTCTGGGATATGAATAGTCTACTTCTGGGATATGAATAGTCTGCTTCTGGGATATACATAGTCACTTCTGGGATATAGATAGTCTACTTCTGTATTATGAATAGTCCACTTCTGAGATATAGATGGTCACTTCACCCAGGATATGAATAGTCCACTTTTGTGATATGAATAGTCTACTTCTGAGATATGAATAGTCTCACTTCTGGGATGAATAGTCACTTCACGGGTTTTTGAATAGTCTCTACTTCTGGGATATAGATAGTCACTTCTGGTATATGAATAGTCTACTTCTGGGATATAGAATAGTCCACTTCACAGGATGTGGATGGTCTGCTTCTGAGATATGAATAGTCCACTTCTGGGATATGAATGGTCACTTCTGGGATATGAATAGTCTGCTTCTGGGATATGAGCAGTCCACTTCTTGGATATGAATAGTCACATCCTGGGATATGAATAGTCCACTTCTGGGATATGAATAGTCCACTTCTGGGATATAAATAGTCTACTTCTGAGATATGAATAGTCCCACTTCACAGGATACGAATAGTCTACTTCTGGGATATGAATAGTCCACTTCTGAGATATGAATAGTCTACTTCTGGGATATGAATAGTCTACTTCTGGGATGAATTAGTAAATTACTTCTAGGACATGAATGGTCTACTTCTGGGATAAAAATAGTCTGCATCTAGGATATCAGATAGTCCACTTCTGGGATCTGAATAGTCCACTTCTGGGACATGAGTAGTCTACTTCTGGGATATGAATAGTCCGCTACAGGATATGAATAGTCTACTTCTGAGATATGAATAGTCCCGTCACAGGATACAGAAAGTCTACTTCTGGGATATGAATATGGTCTTCTTCTGGGATATAGAATGAGTACACTTCACCAGCAGTATAGTTAGTCCACTTCTGAAATGAAAAGTCCACTTTTTTTTATATGAATATCCCTACTTCTAGGATATGAATAGTCCACTTCTGAGATATGAATGGTACGCTTCTGGCGATATGAATAGTCTACTCCTGGGATATAAATAGTCCACTTCTGAGATATGATTATTACAATTTTTGGGATATGAATAGTCTACTTCTGGGATATGAATAGTCTACTTCTGGAATTATGAATGGTACACTTCTTAGATATGAATGGTCTACTTCTGGGATACAAATAGTCTACTTCTGGGATATGAATGTCCACTTCGAGAGAAATGAATGGTCCATACAGGATATGAGTATTAGATTTCTGTAGATATCAATAGTCCACTTCTGGGATATGAATAGTCCCTTTTTTATGGATAGACACTTCTGGTATATGAATAGTCTACTTCTGAGATGAATGGTCCACTTGTAGGATATGGATAGTCCCTTCTAAGATATGAATGGTCCACTTCTGCAGGATAGCAAATAGTCCACTTTTTAAAATAAATAGTCCACTTCTGCAGTATGAATAGTCACTTCGTGGATATGAATGGTCCACTTCTGGGATATGAATAGTTCACTTCTGGGATCTGAATGGTACACTTCTGGGATATGAATAGACCACATCTGATATGAATGGTCACTTCTTGGATATGAATAGTACCTTCTGTGATATGAATAGTCAGTTCACCCAGGATATGAATAGTCCCATTTCTAAAATATGAATGGTCACTTCAGATGAATAGGTCACTTGGGATATGAATAGTCTACTTCCTGGGATATGAATAGTCCCAACTACGGGATATGAATATCTAAATGCAAGGATATGAATGGTCTGCTTCTGGGATATGAATAGTCTTCTTACAGGATATGGGCAGTCTACTTCTGGGATATGAATAGTCTGCTTCTGGGATATGAACCAGTCCACTTCTGGGATATGAATAGTCTACTTCTGTGATATGAATAGTCCACTTCACAGAAATGAATGAGATTAAAAGCTACAGGATATAGACAAAGTCCATACGTGATGAATAGTCTACTTCTGGGATATTAGATGGTCTACTTCTGGGATATGAATAGTCCACTTCTGGAGTTTGAATAAGTCTGCTTCTGAGATGTGAATGGTCTACTTCAGGATATGAATAGAATACTTTTTTGGTATATGAATAGTCTATTCTGGGATATGAATGGTACACTTCTGGGATATGAATAGTCTACTTCTGAGATATGAATAGTCTACTTCTGGGATATGAATAAGTCACACTTCACTGGGATATGAATAGTCTACTTCTGGGATATGAATAGTCCACTTCTTGGATATAGATTAGTCCACATCTGGGATATGAATAGTCTACTTCTGGGATATGAATAGTCCACTTCACAGGATATGAATAGTCTACTTCTGAGATATGAATAGTCCACTTCACAGAGTCTTGAATAGTCACTTCTGGAATGAATGGTCACACTTCGGAGATAGGAATGGTCTGCTTCTGGGATATGAATAGTCCACTTCTGGGATATGAATAGTCCACTTCTGGGACATGAATAGTCCACTTCTGGGATATGAATGAGTCCGCTTCTGGGACATGAATAGTCTACTTCTGGGATAGGAATAGTCTGCTTCTGGGACTATGAATAGTCACTTCTGGGATATGAGATAGTCCCATCCTGCGGGATATAGATAGTCTACTTCTGAGATATGAATAGTCCACGTCTGGGATACGAAGAGTCTACTTCTGGGATATGAATGGTCCACTTTTTTATATGAATGGTACACTTCTGGTATATGAATAGTCTACTTCTGAGATATGAATGGTCATGGGATATGAATAGTCACTTCTGAATATGAATGGTCCCTTCTGGGATATGAATAGTCACTTTTTAAAATAGATAGTCCACTGCCAACAGTATGAATAGTCCACTTCGTGGATATGAATAGTCCCTTCTGGGATATGAATAGTTCACTTCTGGGATCTGAATAATTTTACTTCTAGGATATGAATAGACCACATCTGAGATATGAATGGTCCACTTCTTGGATATGGAATAGTACCCACTTCTGTGATATAGAATGGTCAGTTCTGGGATATGAATAGTCCATTTCTGAGATATGAATAGTCCTTCACCAGGATATGAATAGTCCACTTTTTGGGATATGAATGGTCTACTTCTGGGATATGAATAGTCAACTTCTGGGATAGATATCTCACTTCTGAGATCGAATAGTCTACTTCTGAGATATGAATGGTCCCTTCTAAGGATGAACCAGTCTACTTCTGGGATATGTGAATGGTCTTTATTCACCAAGGATATGAATAACAGTCTGCTTCTGGGTTATGAATAGTGTAGCTACTGGGATGTGAATAGTCACTTCTTGGAGATATGAATAGTCTGCTTCTGTGATAAGACCAGTCCCACTTCTGCAGGATATGAATGGTCACTTCTGGGATATGGAATAGTCCTGCGCTTCTCAGGCCATATGAATAGTCTGCTTCTGGGATGTGAATGGTCCACTTCTGGGATATGAATAGTCTGCTTCTGAGATATGAATGGTACAAGCTGCAGGATATGGATAGTCACTTCACGGGATGATGGAATGAGTCTAGCACTGGGATATGAATAGTCCACTTCTTGGATATGAATAGTCCACATCTGGGATATGAATAGTCTACTTCTGGGATATGAATAGTCACTTCTGGGACAAGATGATCTTCTGGGATATGAATGAATCCCTTCTGGGATATGAATAGTCCACTTCTGGGATATGAATAGTCACTTCAGAGATAGGAATAGTCTGCTTCTGCAGGATATGAATAGTCATACAGGATATGAATGGTGTTCTAGATGAATAGTCTACTTCTGGGATAGAATAGTCTCTACTTCTGGGATATGAATAGTACACTTCTGGGATATGAATAGTCCACTTCTGGGACATAGATAGTCTACTCTGGGATATGAATAGTCCACTTCTGGGATATGAATAGTCTACTTCACAGAGATATGAATAGTCCACGTCTGGGATACGAAGAGTCTACTTCTGGGATATGAATGGTCTTCTTCTGGGATATGAATGGTACACTTTGTGATATGATTAGTCCCACTTCTGAAATGAAAAGTCCACTTTTTATATGAATAGTCTACTTCTGGGATATGAATAGTCTACTTCTAGGATATGAGTAGTACACTTCTTAGATATGAATGGTCTGCTTCTGGGATACAAATAGTCTGCTTACAGGATATGAATGTGTCACTTCTGAAATGAATGGTCCACTTCTAGGATATGAATGAGCAGATTTCTTGAATGTCAAATAGTCCACTTCTGGGATGTGAATAGTCCCTTTTTATATGAATAATTTACACTTCTGGTATATGAATATTCTGCTTCTGAGATATGAATGGTCCACTTGTAGGATATGAATAGTTTCACTTCTAAGATATGAATGGTCCACTTCACCAGGATATGAATAGTCCACTTTTTAAAATGAATAGTCCACTTCTGTATTATAGATTGTCACTTCGTGGATATGAATATGAATCACCTGGGGATATAGATAGTTTGCTTCTGGGATCTGGATGGTACGCTTCACAGGATATGAATAGACCACATCTGATATATGAATGGTCCACTTCTTGGATATGAATAGTACACTTCTGTGATATGAATAGTCCAGTTCACTGGGATATGAATAGTGCATTTCTGAGATATGAATGGTCCACTTCTGGGATGTAAATAGTCCACTTTTGGGATATGAATAGTCTGCTTCTGGGACATGAATAGTCCAACTTCTGGGATATAGATATCCTACTTCTGGGATATGAATAGTCTACTTCTGAGATATGAATGGTCCATACAGGATATGAATAGTCTACTTCTGGGATATGAATAATAGTCTTCTTCTGGATATGAATGAATACAACTACAGGATATAAATAGTCTGCTTCTGGGATATGAATAGTCTGCTTCTGGGATATAAGATAGTACGCTACAGGATATAGATAGTCTGCTACTGTGATATGAATAGTCCCTTCTGAGATAGATAGTCCACTTCTGGGATATGAATAGTCCACTTTTGGGATATGAATAGTCTACTTCTAGGATATGAATGGTACACTTCTTAGATATGAATGGTCTACTTCTGAGATATAAATATTCTACTTCTGGGATATGAATATATGAATAGTCTACTTCTGTGATATGAATGTCCACTTCTGAAAATGAATGGTCCACTTCTGGGATATTAATAGTAGATTTCTGAGATATGGGTGTCACTTCTGGGATATAAATAGTCAACTTTTATATGAATGGGTACACTTCTGGGATATGAATAGTCTACTTCTGAGATATGAATGGTCCACTTATGGGATATGAGATAGTCCACTTCTGAGATATTATTGGTCCACTTCTGGGATATGATAAGTCCTTCTGGGATATGAATAGGTCTACTTCTGGGATATGACTGGTCTACTTCTACAGGATATGAATAGTCACTTCTGAGATATGAATGGTCTGCTTCTGGGATGAATAGTCTGCTTCTGCAAGGATATCTGTGGTCTGCTTCACTGGGATTTGGATAGTCTACTTCTGGGATAACGGATGATTCTTCTTAGGATATCAATAGTCCACTTCTATGATTTATGAATAGTCCACTTCTAGATGAATGAGTCTACTTCTCAGGATATGAATGAGGTCTGCTTCTGGGATGTGGATGGTCTTCTTCTGGGACATGAATTGTCAACTTCTGGGATATAAATAGTCTAATTCTGGGATATGAATAGTCTGCTTCTACAGGATACTCTGAATAGATCCTTCTCAGAATATGAATAACAGATTCACATCTGGGGTATGAATAGTCACTTCTGGGATATGAATGTTTGCACTTCTGAGGATATGAATGGATCCACTTCACCAGAATGTAGAATAGTCATCTGGAGATATGAATAGTTATGTTCTGGGATGTGACTAGTACTTCTGGGATATGAATAGTCTACTTCTGGGATATGAATGGTCCCTTCTGGAGATATTAATAGTCACTTCTGGGATTATGAATAGTTAATTTCGCAGGATGTGACTAGTCCGCTTCACCCAGGATATGAATGGTCACCAAAAGCTGCAGGATATGAATGGTCCACTTCTTGATATAGATTGTCCCTTCTGGGATATCAATAGTCACTTCCTGAATATGAATAGTCCACTTCTGGGATATGAATAGTCTATTTCTGAGATATGAATAATCTGCTTCTGGGGATATGAATAATTTTCTTCTGGGACATGAATAGTCCATAGGATATAAATAACAGTATACTTCTAGGATATGAATGGTTTAAAAAGCATACAGGATGAATGAGTTCACTTCTGGAATATGAATAATTCACTTCTGGGATATGAATGGTCCACTTCTGGGATATGAATAGTCACTTCTGGGATATGAATGGTCCACTTCTGGGATATGAATAATTTTCTTCTGGGATATGAATAGGTAAGCTACGGGATGAATGGTGTAGCCTGGGATATGAATAATCTGCTTCGGGGATATGAATAGACCCTTCTTGAATATGAATGGTCCCTTCTGTATTATGAATGGTACCTTCTGAGATATGAATGAATCTACTTCTAGGGATATGAATAGTCCACTTCTTTGATATGAATAGTCCACTTTTTATGTAAATAGTCCTCTTCTGGGATGTGAATAGTCTACTTCTGGATATGAATAGTCCACTTTTTTTATATATGGTGCCTTCTTGGATATGAATGGTACACTTCTGGATATTAATAGTACGTCTGGGATATGAATAGTCCCTTCTGGGATATGAATAGTACTTTTTAAATGAATGGTGCCTTTTTGGGATGCAAGATTAGTCTACTTCTACAGGATATGAATGGTACACTTCTGGGATATGAATAGTCCACATCTGGGGTATGAATGGTCCACTTCTGAGATATAAATGGTCCTAAACTTCTGGGATATGAATAGTGCACTTCTGAGATATGAGATGTTTCATGCAGGATGAATATTCCACTTCTGAGATATAGATAGTCCACTTCTGGGATGTGAATAGTCTACTTCTATAGGATATGAATGGTCCCTTCTGAGATATTAATAGTCTATTTTCTGGGATATGGTGTACACTTCTGAGATATGAATTGTCCCACTTCTGGGATATGAATAGTCTACTTCTGGATATGAATGGTCGCTACAGGATATGAATTATCCTACACTTCTGAGATATCAGATGGTCTGCTTTTAGGATATGGATAATTTTTGCTTCTGAGATATGAATAGTCCACTTCTGGAGTATGAATAGTCCACTTCTGGGTTATGAATAGTCCACTTCTGGGATATAAATAGTTTACTTCTGGGATATGAATAGTCTTCTTCTGGGATATGAATGGTCACTCTTCTTGGATATCAATGGTCTATTTCTGAGTATATAAATAATTACACTTCTTGAATATGAATGGTTTGCTTCTAAGATATGAATAGTCTACTTCTGGGATATGAATAGTCTACTTCAGGATATGAATAGTCCTTCTGGGATATCAATGGTCTAATTCTTGGTTATGAATAGTCACTTCTGGGATGTGAATAGTCCTTCTGGGATATGAATGGTCTACTTCTGGGATGAAATAGTCTTCTTCTGGGATATGAATAGTCAAACTTCTGGGATAAATAGTCTGCTTCTAGGATATGAATGGTCTACTTCTGGGATATGAATAGTCCACTTCTTGAATATGGATGGGTCTGCTTCTGGATATGATTAATCTTCTTCTTCTTGGATATGAATAGTCCACTTCTGGGATATGAATAGTATACTTCTGGGATATGAATAGTCTACTTCAGGGATATGAATAGTCCACTTCTTAGATATGAATGGTCCACTTCTATGATATGAGAATGGTACATTCACGAGATATGAATAGTCACTTTTGGGATATGAATGGTACACTTCTTTGATATAGATAGCCCACTTTTATGAATAGTCACTTCTGGGATATGAATAGTCCACTTCTGGGATATGAATGGTACACTTCTGGTATATGAATAGTCTACTTCTGGGATATGAATAGTCCACTTTTTTATATGAATGGTACACTTCTGGGATATGAATTAATTTTTCACTTCTGGATATGAAAAGTCCACTTCTGGGATATGAATAGTCTACTTTTTTTAAATGAATGATACACTTCTGGGATATGAATAGTCTCTTGCTTCTATGGGATATGAATGAGTACACTTCTGAGATGAATGAGTCACTTCTGGGATGAATAGTCCCTTCTAGAGATATAAATAGTCCCATCTAGGATATGAATAGTTCATTTCTGGGATGTGTAGATAGTCCACTTCTCAGGTATGAATGGTCTATTTAGTGGGACAGATAGTCTGTGAGATATGAATGGTCCACTTCTGAGATATTAATAGTCTACTTCTGGGATATGAATGGTACACTTCTGAGATATGAATAGTCCATTTCACCAGATATGAATAGTCCACTTGAAATATGAATGGTTCATTTTCTGGGGATATGAATGGTACCTTCTGAAAGTAGTAGTCCCACTTCTGGGATATGAATAGTCCTCTTCTGAGATATGAATGGTCTAAATAGGATATGAATGGTACACTTCTGAGATATAGAATAGTCACTTCTGGGATGTGAATGGTCCTCTTCTGAGATATGAATGTTTCCTTCTAAAAAATGAATAATTACACTTCTAAGATATGAATAGTCTACTTCTCGGATATGAATAGTCCACTTCTTAGATATAGATGGACCATTCTGGGATATCAATAGTCCACTTCTGGATTATGAATAGTCCACTTCTGGGATATGAATAGTCTACTTCTGGGATATGAATAGTCTACTTCTGGGATATGAATAGTCCCACTTCTTAGATATGAATAGTCACTTCTATGATATGAATAGTACACTTCTGAGATATGAATAGTCCACTTCTGGGATATGAATAGTCCACTTCTTTGATATGAATATGATCCACTTTTTGTATGAATAGTCCACTTCTGGGATATGAATGGTCTGCTTCTGGGATATGAATGAGTACGCTTCTCGGATATGAATAGTTACTTCTGGGATATGAATAGTCCCTTTTATATGAATGATTCTACTCCTGGAATATAATCGTTATCTGGATAGTAATAGTACACTTCTGTGATATGAATAGTCACTTCTGGGAAATAGATAGTCACTTTTTTAAAATGAATGGTACACTTCTGGGATATGAATAGTCTACTTGTGGGATATAGATGGTACACTTCTGGGATATGAATGGTCCACATCACAGGGTGTGAATAGTCCACTTCTGAGATATGAATGGTCCACTTCTGGGATGTGAATAGTCCTTCTGAGATATGAATGTTCCATACAGGATATGAATAGTCCACTTCTAAGATATGAATAGTCCACTTCTGGGATATGAATAGTTCATTTCTGGGATATGAATAGTCCACTTCTCAGGTATGAATGGTCTATTTCTGGGATATGAATGGTCTGCTTCTGAGATATAGATAGTCTACTTCTGGGATATGAATGGTCCACTTCTGAGATAATAGTCTGCTTCTGGGATATAAATGGTACACTTCTGAGATATGAATATTCCACTTCTGGGATATGAATAGTCTACTTTGGGATATGAATGGTCACTTCTAGAATGAATTGTGCTCTTCTGAGATATGAATGGTCTGCTTTTGGGATATAAATGGGTACTTCTGAGATATGAATGATCTGCCTTCTCAGGATATATTGATATCTGGATTATGAATAGTCCACTTCTGGGATATAAATAGTTTACTTCTGGGATATGAATAGTCTTCTTCTGGGATATGAATAGTCCACTTTTTGGATATGAATGGTCTATTTCTGGTATATAAATGGTACACTTCTGAGATATAGATGATACACTTCTAAGATATGAATGAGTCTCTACTTCTGGGATATGAATAGTCTACTTCTGGGATAAGAATAGTCTTCTTCTGGGATGTGAATAGTCAGCCTACTGGGATATAAATAGTCTACTTCTGGGATATGAATAGTCTGCTTCTGGGATATGAATGGTCAATTCTTAGATATGGATGGTCACTTCTGGAGTATCGTAGTCCACTTCTGGATTATGAATAGTCATGGGATATGAATAGTCTTCTTCTGGGATATGAATAGTCTACTTCTGGGATATGAATAATCTTCTTCTGGGATATGAATAGTCCCATATAGGATTATGAATAGTATGCTTCTCGCATATGAATAGGCTACTTCGAGGGATATGGTGTCCACTTCTTAGATATGAATGGTCCACTTCTATGATATGAATGGTACACTTCTGAGATATGAATAGTCCACTTCTGGGATATGAATAGTCCACTTCTTTGATATGAATAGTCCACTTTTTTTTATATGATAGTCACTTCTGGGATATGAATAGTCTACTTCTGGGATATGAATGGTACACTTCTTGGATATGAATGGTCTGCTTCTGGGATATGAATAGTCACTTTTTATATGAATGGTACACTTCCGGGATATGAATAGTTCACTTCTGGATATTGTAAAGTACACCTCTGGGATATGAATAGTCCACTTTTTTAAAATGAATAATTTACACTTCTGGGATATGAATGGTACACTTTTGGGATATAGATGGTCCACTTCTGGGATATGAATAGTCCACTTCTGAATATGAATAGTCCACTTCTGGGATATGATAAGTCCTTCTGGGATATGAATGGTTCATTTCTGGGATGTGAATAGTCCTTCTCGGGTATGGAATGGTCTATTGTAGGATATGAATAGTCTATCTCTGAGATATGAATAATCCTTCTAGGATATGAATGGTACTTCTGAGATGTTAATAGTCTGCTTCTGGAGATATGAATGGTACATACAGGATATGAATAGTCACTACATTATATGAATAGTCCACTTCACAAGATATGAATAGTCTACTTCTGGGATATGAATTGTCCTTCTGAGATATGAATAGTCTCCTTCTAGGATATGAATAGGTACACTTCACAGAATGAATAGTCACTTCTGGGATATGAATAGTCCTCTTCTGAGATATGAATGGTCCACTTCTAGGATATGAATAATTTACACTTCTGAGATATGAATAGTCTACTTCTAGGGATATAGATGGTACAAACTTCTTGATATGAATAGTCTACTTCTGAGATGAATAGTCCCATTTTATATGAATGGTACACTTTTGGGATATGAATGGTACACTTCTGGATATTATTAGTACATGCTGGGATATGAATAGTCACACTTCTGGGATATGAATAGTCCCACTTTTAAATGAATGGTACACTTCTGGGATGAATAGTCTATACAGGATATGAATGGTCCCTTCTGGGATGAATAGTCCACTTCACAAATATGAATAATAATCCACTTCTAGGATATGAATAGTTCATTTCTGGGATGTGAATAGTCCACTTCTCTGGTATGAATAGTCTATTTCTTGGATATAGATTGTCCACTTCTGAGATATAAGATAGTCTGCCTTCTGGGATATGGATAATTTGCACTTCTGAGATATGAATAGTCCACTTCTGGGATATGAATAGTCCTCTTCTGAGATATGAATAGTCCGCCTGGTTTTGCCTAGCTCACGCCAACTTTACCCATTATCCTAGTTCACGCTTGGCCTCATGTAAGGAGTTTTATCACAATCTTCCCTTGGCCTCCACCAAATCTCTGATGTACCACAGTTACGTTGCATTGGGGTGTCGGCGCTGCTAACGCTCATGGCTCAGTTTCGCTCCGTTCAGGATGCACCTATCATCCCCTTCACATACAGCCTTTCCCATCTGCTGGAAGCTGAGTACGACCAAGATATTCCATCACGTTTCATGTACCTTGCCTCAGGGCTTCTCCGACTCTCAAGCGACTCCTTGAACATGGCGCCGAGTTTCACTTCATGTCTCGACTTTGGGATACGCCTCTTCCCTTAAATTCAGTCATTCTCCAAAGAGTTGATGTTTGTTCATGAACAACTCGTACTCTGGTCTTTCACCTTCTTTTTTGAACTTCAGCCATATTTTAGCGGGGTCTTCGGCCCGGAAATGTGTGTGTTGTTCAGATATCGGCTTATTCTTTTCCGTGTTAGCAATACCACCACTGTTTTGTTCTCAGAGACGTTTTGTACTCTATTGTATCATACTAACACACTAGCAGGCATTTTTAGCGTAATTGCCTTAGAAATGTATTGCGTTGTTCAGGGATTTCCGGTTTCTGCATTGCTTTTCATGTTTCACTTCCCGCCACTGTTTGTACGCAGCGCTCGTAAGCTGCTGATTCGTACTTTTGAACTTGGGCATATTTTATCGGACATCGGACCCAGGAGATGCGTGATTGTTCAGGGATTTTCAGCCCGAGCATTTGTTTTCCTTAGCCTTGCCTACCGTTCTTGTAGTTCTCCTGATCCTACCTTCTATGTCAGACCGGAACCTGAGTCTGTTTGGTCACCACTTGGAAGTAGGGCAGGGTCTTGGATTGTGCCGCCCCTTGTAACCCTGGCACATGTTGCCACCGCAAGCCTTTGACCCCCTTCCAATTGATCTAAGTTGTGTATCAGAAGAATGTATACCACTTTTGGAGAAAGTTTGATGTAAACTAAAGGACTTGAATAGATTGGACATTTGCTGAACTACAAAATATATAAGTAGATGTATGTGTTTATGTGTGTACGCGTATGTGAGATTTACTTTTATGTATGAAATAATTGGTAAATGTTGCGTAGTGTTTAATGTATTTTCTTTCTTTCATATACTTTTTTAGGATGTAAGTAAATGTATATAGCGGTGTATCATGCAACATAGCTATCCAGAAAAAATTCATATTTCAAAATCAACATACAGTGTCGTGTTCCTCGGCCGTGCTGCTAATGTTTGTTCTGCGAAGAGTAAGAGTGGGTACTTTTTGAGTTATTGTGGCTATATGTTAATGTAATGATTGTGTTCAGTATGTGCATCTTGGCATATTAGAGGAACACGAATGTGTATGTATGTGTTAGAGGAATTGTGATTGGCACAATTAAGAAAGAAAATGATACTTTAAACCATTGTTCTTACAATCACTGAAATATGATGATACTGAAGATAATAATTCTGATGGTTCTGTTCAACTTAGTACTGTAACAATAACATGTGACTTCTTTGTTTGTTATAAGAGGCGATATGATTGATGAACAGAATGGAGTCTACAGAGAAAATGATATTAGGTATGAGGTGAAGTTTGGATCGATGATTGTAACCTCTTGCAGCAGCGTAGTTGTTATAGCTTGCTTCTAAAGCTATTGACATGGGTTCAATTCTACAGTAGATTTAGACTTGTTTTCCACTATAACGGCTCTCAGACCCACCCCAGCCTCAATTGTGTACCACAAATGCACATGGAAATAATCGTGCTTCATCAGTCATCGTATTGCCGACCAGTCAATATACGAACACACGGACCTAACTTGTCGTATTACTTTGTTGCAAACGGAATAAAAGGATTCTTTACTTTTACTTTTTTAAATTGTAACAATAAGATCAATATATGAAATATCATTCGTTAACGTGGTTTATTTATTACACTGTTAATCAGATGCTGTTAGAAATACGAGACCCCAGTGTGTATGTATCACACACTTAATCAAATCTTTGTTAAAAATACGAAGAGATATGACTGTCAGGGTATGTATCACTCACATAATCAAATCTTAGTAAAGAAACAAGACATATGACTGTCGTGTATGTATCACTCACATAATCAAATGTTTAGAAAGAAACAAGACATATGACTGTCGGGTATGTATCACTCTATAAATGGAAATCTTAGTAAAGAACAAGACCTTATTTGTCGTGTATGTATCACTCACATAATCAAATGTTTAGAAAAACAAGACATGACTGCCGTGTGTGTGTCCACACACATAATCAAATCTTAGTAAAGAAACAAAATGATGACTCAAATTTCAGAAATATTTATTTTATTTATAATGATATACTGCAATATTGCAAAGCATATAAGTTCTGATCTATAACGCTATAGAGTAGTTATGTGTGGTTTACGTGCGAGTCCCGTAATATTATCTATACCATTATCTGCAAGCGGTTACAACAAAGGCCTATATTGGGAAACCGGCAGAGACTCAGTGACCGATTCGCCCAACACTTTGATATACGCCCAATATCTGTGACCCTGTGGCCTACCCATTTCAATAGTACTGGCCATTCAGGAGCTTGCGATGTCGAGTCACAACCATCCGATCATGTTCCTCCTGATGGTCGTAGTCGATTTAACTCTGGAGAATCAGTTGATTTCTTTCAGCTATGGTACCTTGCGACCACATGGGCTCAGCGTATTACATTCTTATACTTCTTAGTACTTTCTCTTTATGCTTTGTAATCTCTGGGTATATGTTGCATATGTGATACATTCTTAACCTTCTTAGTACTTTCTCTTCCATAACTATAATCTATATATGGTATATGTTTCATATATTCAAGTTATATATTTACTAGATGTTTCATTGTTTCTTTCTATTTAGTTTTATGTGTGTTTTTATTATTTACATTTATTTCGTTATTCGTTTTTATTCCAGATTTTTCATGCAGATACGTTGGTATTTGGTCGTCCATTTGTAACATTTAATTTATCACTCCTGTTTATTCTTTTTGTGATAAGGCCTTGTTGGTCGAAACGTTGCTGTTTATCGTCACTGTTTATGTATTTTGTAAAACTATGAGTACTTTGTTTGTACGTGTTTCACTATTGAGTATAAGTAGGGACAGCAGAAAAGAGGGAGCAGAGAAATACATGGAGTCGAGATTTGAGGCAGAATACAATAACACATTACTGGATTGGAAGCAACTAACATCATGTGTACTAGTTGAAGCAATAACATCATGTGTACTAGTTGAGGCTTAACGGCATCATGTGTACTTGAGTTGGGGGAAGCAGCTTAACATCTGTGTACTAGTTGGAGAAGCAATAACATGTGTACTAGTTGAGCAGCAACATCATGTGCTAGTTGAAGCAACAACATCATGTGTATGAACTGGAAGCAACAACATCACATGTGCTAGTTGAGCAATAACATCATGTGTACTGGTTGAGCTTAATAACATCATGTGTACTGTTGAAACAGCAACATCCTTGTGTGCTAGTTGGGCAACAGCATCATGTGCTAGTTGAAGCAGCATCATGTGTACTAGTTGGAAAACAACAACATCATGTGTACTAGTTGAAGCAATAACAACATCATGTGTGCTAGTTTGAGCAATAGTATCATGTGTACTGGTGAGGCTTAATGACATCATGTGCTAGTTTGGAAGCAATAACATCATGTGTACTAGTTGAGCAATAACATCATGTGTACTAGTTGAAACAGCCAACATCATGTGTACTAGTTGAAGCAACAACATCATATTGTACCCCAAAGTTGAAACAATAACGTCATGTACATACTGAGTTGACAATGGCATCATGTACTAGTTGATGCAACAAGCATCATGTGTACTAGTTTGGAAGCAACAACATCATGTGTATAGTTGAGCTTAATAACATCATGTGTACTAGTTGAATCAACAGCATCATGTGTGCTAGTTGAAACAACAGCATCATAATGTACTAGTTGAAGCATAACATCATATGTACTAGTTGGAAGCAATAACATCATGTGTACTAGTTGGAAGCATCAACATCATGTGTACTAGTTGAGCAACAACATCATATTGTAATGGTTGAAGTATCAGCATCATTATTGCTAGTTGAAGCAATAACATGTGTGTACTAGTTGAGCAACGGCATCATGTGTACTAGTTAGGCTTAACAACATCCTTAATGTGCTAGCTGGAGGCTTAATAACATCATGTGTACTGGTTGAAACAATAACATCATGTGTGTACTAGTTGAGCAATAACATCATGTGTACTAGTTGGTAATGTTGTCTAAGTATTCTTACTAATTGAAGCAATAACATCATGTGTGAACTCATTTTGTAGACCGTTTTGGAACAGGTGCTAATCTCAAGTGGCCTCAGGTTCAACAAGATTGATTGAGAATCAGAGAAAGGCCAGGGTTAGATGTGATGAAAGATGTATTATCGTATCAAATATATGTCAAATAAATCTATCTTTTTAGGTTCTTGTTATTATATATGTTATCTTCCTAATTCTTTGTTTGCTTCGGAAAATATTCCAATTAATAATAGTTAAAATAAATAGGTCTACATCAGGATTGTCAATATTCTGCTCAAAATCGTGTCTTGCAGTATGACTGTTATTTGCTATAAGTCTTGCAGTATGACTCTTGACTGATATAATTCTCTTACAGTATCACTGTTGGCTGCTATAAGTCTTGCAGTATATGTTATTGACTGATATAACCATCTTTCTCTTCCTGCTTTTTAGCTTCGTAATATATTCGGATGTAATATTTCTGCCAGTTCACAATTACATACGCCAATATTCTTTCACCCAGCGCCTATACCCGGAGAGGGTGCTTGTCTGGGCTATGCATCGAGTTCAGAAAAATCACTCGCCAGCAGGCCCTCACCAGCCAGCATGGATATGCTCTGAGAGAAAGTAAAACTTATCTTAACTTTCCACTAATAGTTCACTGGTGAAACATGTTTTATTCCGTTATCTGTCAGATCGAGACCGTTCTGTCTTCCCAACGCTATCCTTTGGTAGCTTACAGACGGGACAGAAGTCTTTAATGATATGTTGGTACACAGTCGTCTTAGAGTCAATATCCAGACTCATTTTGGCACTGTTCAGTGTGGCCGTCAGCGTTTGCAACACGTGTGTATGTGATACAGACGCGTACTGTATCTTTCCCAGCTAACCCGTTTCTTATTGACGATTGGCTACATACGAGTCCCGTAATCGTATCTATGCCATTATCTGGCGGTGTGTGGTGACAAAAGGCCTTTGACCGATTCGCAACACTTGCCGCGACATGCATGTGCTCTGAAGCCCCTGCCAGCCACCCATTTCAATGATACTGGCCATTTGCATTCGATGTCAGGTCACAGCCATCCGATTGTATTCCTCGGATGATCACAGTCCGATTGCTCCTGGAGAAATCAGTTGATTTCTTTGTATGGTACCTTGCGACCGTGGGCTCAGCGTATTACATTCCCTATGCTTCTTAGTACTCTCTTCCATGTGTAATCTATAGATTATATGTTGCATGTATTCAAGTTATATATTTACTAAATATTTCATTGTTTCTCTTCCGTTCTATTTTTAGTTTTATGTGTGTTTTGTATTACATTTATTTAGTTACATTCGATTTTATTTCCAGATTTTCATTAAAACGTTTGTTTGGTCGTCCATTTGTTTTTTAATTTGTCAATCAAATGGTTCGTTTGAGTTGATAAAGGCCTTAATTAGTCAAACGTTGCTGTATTTGTCATTGTTTTGTAATTTGTAAAACTACAGTACTTTGTGATTGCGTGTCGTGCATGGATGGTAACTCTCTTTAGCATGTTAAACAGAAGTTATCTCAGATTGTGACATGTCAGGTGTCTGAAATAATACGACTAATTTTATTTCCTGTGGTAGCGTTTCCCGAGTGGGCGTGCTTTAATGGGCGCTGCAACCCTTCCAGAGCGATTATTGTGTTCAGAAGCATTGATGGGGATTTTTTCGTGATTTTGCGATTGAGTAATCATTAAAAATTTGAATTAGGTATTTTAATTCATCTGATGCCCATCTTACGATCCATTTTTTTCTCTAAAATTTTTATCTTCATGTATATAATCATTTTGAAAATTGACCATGTATCATGAAATATATATCGTTTTCTGTGTCAAAGTGAAAATGGAGAGCATGTATACATGTATATGTAATACATATATATATATATATATGGAGTGGAGTGGGAGCGTTAGCAGCTGTTATAATGGGAGGGGGCGTTACAAAGTGTATGTCGTATAAGTGGGCGATGGGCGTTACAAAAGTTTATATCGTGCAAAGTGGGCGGGTGGGCCGAAAAAAAGTTTGGGAATCTATGCTGTAGAGATTGTAAAATGTCTTTTGATTTCTCTAGCGGTCATGAATATCCACTTCTCTATCTTCTCTTCTTTGGGACAACTATCTTTAGCTTGTTATGGATTTATGTTGATATCCTGATGTAGTAGTTATATCTGATGTCTGCCCATGTTGTTGATTTCATCATTGTCGCATATTTATTGCAAAAAGATGGAAATTAACTGTATCGTTGATTTTGTGACGTGTAATCGCCAAATAGATTAAGCAGGTGTTAGCTTGTTACTTTATATGCGAGGTGATTCATTAGTAAGGACAAACGCAATATTTCACTTGTTAAATATCAGATATCTTTCAAACTTCTGTACAGGGCCAATGTTTCATTTATTTAAAATATCGGATATCTTTCAAACTTCTGTACAGGGCCAATATTTCACTTGTTAAATATCGGATATCTTTCAAACTTCTGTACACGACAGACCACCTTATCAGAAGAAGAAAGATTCGACACTGTCGATAGATGGCGCGGCGTGTAATTGTCACTGACGGCAAAGCAAAATGGCGACGCCTAGCTGTGTGCACAGTAAAGGGCACCAATAGATCACCGATTTTGGTCATAAGGTGTGAAACATCATGCAAGAAATTCCGAAGAATGCTGCATAGTATAGGATGCATGCATTGTCAGGCAGAGAAGGAAGTATACAGCGGGTAGTAAACGAGAGGCAATCTTTAGAGTGGCAGCACACACATTTCTCAAGCAAGAAAAAGTTCCAAGTCTCAGCCCTCCTCTGGGAAGGATTATGTTTACTCACTTCACAGGATATGAATGGTCTACTTCTGGGATATGAATAGTCCACTTCTGAGATGAATGTCTTCTGGGATATGAATAGTTTCACTTCTGGGATATGAATAGTCCATCTGGGATAATATTAGTCACCTTCTGAGATATGAATAGTCCACTTAGGATATGAATGAGTCTACTTCTGGGATATGAATGGTCACTTCTGGGATATGAATAGTCCACTTCTGAGATGTAGATAGTCTACCTCTGGGATATGAATAGTCCCACTTCACAGTATTATGAATGGTCACTTCTGGGATATGAATAGTTCACTTCTGAGATATGAATAGTCCACTTCTGGGATATGAATAGTCTACTTCTGGAGATCATGAATAGTCTACCTCTGGGATATAGATAGTCCACTTCTGGACAATAATTGTCAAAAGTATGAAACAGTAAATAGTGTAGATACAGTACACTTTTGGAGGATAGGCTAAAACTAGCAATATGGAGCAGTCACAGTGCTTTTGTCTAGGAGTGTTCTTCTTCTTCTTTCATGATAATGCACGCCCTCATGCAGCTGCTGCGTCTTGTACCATCAGGAATTGAGATTTCAGATCTACACATCCCCAGGCTGATCCTGACCTAGCCTCTCTGATTATCATGTGTTTAGATTCATGAAAGACGCTTTTAAGAGGGACTGAAAATGTGGGAGGTCATATTGAATAAGAGCGGTGCATTCCTGGCTGAAGGAGGCAGCCAAAACATTTTTCTGACAGACCAAAGAAGGAAGGTACAAAGATTGTAGGAAAGAACATTCCAAGGAGGTAGTTATAAGTTAGTACAAGGTGTGATAGAAACATTCAAAGGAGTAGTTATAAGTTAGTACAACGGTGTGAAAAACATTTAAAGAGGTAGTAATGTAGAAAAATAGCATATTATTGTATCATTTAATTTGTATATCTTTGCCCTTGTGAGTCGAAGGTCGTGGGTTCGTGTCCTGACCGCGCCATTCTATTCACTAGTAAGTTTTTTCAGAGACCTATAAATATTGCTGGAGCAACTGAGCTCGTACTATATTCCAATACTCTCGGCAGGTGGCGTGCAATTTTTTGCGGAAGGACCGAGCCGTATTGGGTAAACCCGGTACAATGAGAATAATCCTTCGACTTTTAAACTGCTGATATTTGCTTATCTCTATATGAATTATGTATCTCGACAGCTGAATTTGCCCCTTACTTAATAGATCACCCTCTTACGCCTACGTCACTGCACTAATAAAATATAAGTTCTGTGTAAAGAAACATGGTAAAGTAAACACGTGGGGAACCGGAAAGAAAGTTATTGTGTTTTGGTCTGACAGAAACATGATAGAAGACGACAGAGCAGCAATAACAAACTTTTTTCCATGTGTCCAAGTAAGTTAACAAATGATGTATATGATTCAATATTTATATATATATATATACATTTATTTATATTTATATATCACTACCAGGCATGCTGTCTTATATCATATTGTGATTGATCTCTTGATATATATAATTAAGTAAATGTCTCATTTAGTTTGATTTTCTAACGGTCGCATTCCTTTACAATAATTATGTTTTCTATTGCAGTATCATGAATGGTAGTGAAATGCCCTAATAGAAAGTGAATGGACATCGTAACATGGAACAGCATGACTGGTGTATATACCATTTTGTGTGTAAACATTTTCAGCTCGTTTTTCAGATTCCTTACTTCGTTTGGGAAACAATATCCTAACTATTATATTTGAGTTATCAACCCTGCACCTGTATGTCTTGTTATGAAACGTCCACACTGTCCACGCACATAAAAGTGTTTAGTATTATACCAAAAATGATGTATGCAAAACTGAAAAAACTGAAAATTTAAATTAAAGAGAAATGAAATTACCATTTACAAAGTTTTACAGTTTACGATTTGTTTGTGACGTGGTACACATCATTTAATTATGTATATCTGATGACCTACTTATTGTTCTAGTTGTGTTCCTACTAGACTGTCATACTCACTGACTCATCTATCGATATATGGAACATAACATTTATCATTACAAGTCTTGTTGTTTTACGAACATCGCTAGACATACATTTCTAGATCACTGTCTCCGTCATCTCACATGTTTGTCACTATGTGATACGAACGTCATCTCACATGTTTGTCACCATGTGATACGAACGTCATCTCACATGTTCGTCACCATGTGATACGAACGTCATCTCATATGTTTGTCACCATGTGATACGAACGTCATCTCATATGTTTGTCACCATGTGATACGAACGTCATCTCATATGTTCGTCACCTTGTGATACGAACGTCATTTCATATGTTTGTCACCATGTGATACGAACGTCATCTCATATGTTTGTCACCTTGTGATACGAACGTCATCTCACATGTTCGTCACCATGTGATACGAACGTCATCTCATATGTTTGTCACCATGTGATACGAACGTCATCTCATATGTTTGTCACCATGTGATACGAACGTCATCTCATATGTTTGTCACCTTGTGATACGAACGTCATCTCACATGTTCGTCACCATGTGATACGAACGTCATCTCATATGTTTGTCACCTTGTGATACGAACGTCATCTCATATGTTTGTCACCTTGTGATACGAACGTCATCTCATATGTTTGTCACCTTGTGATACGAACGTCATCTCATATGTTTGTCACCATGTGATACGAACGTCATCTCATATGTTTGTCACCTTGTGATACGAACGTCATCTCATATGTTTGTCACCTTGTGATACGAACGTCATCTCATATGTTCGTCACATGTATACGAACGTCATCTTTATATGTTTTTCTACATTATGAATCATCTCAGTTTGTATGTTTACGAACTCATCTACATCATGTTCTGTCACCTGTATACGAACGTCATCTCACATGTTCGTCACCATGTGATACGAACGTCATCTCATATGTTTGTCACCTGTGATACGAACGTCATCTCATATGTTTGTCACCTTGTGATACGAACGTCATCTCATATTTGTCACATTGTATACGAACGTCATCTCATATGTTTGTCACCATTTTGAGAAACATCATCTCATATGTTTGTCACCATGTGATACGAACGTCATCTCATATGTTTGTCACTTGTGATACGAACGTCATCTCAATGTTTGTCACCTTGATACGAACTCATCTCAATGTTTGTCACCTTGTGATACGAATCATCTCATGTTTGCGTGATCCTATTACATTTTGTCACCTGTGATACGATCATCATCTCATAGTTTGTCACCATGTGATACGAACGTCATCTCATATGTTATGTACTAGTTTTAAACGTACATCATCTCACATGTTATGTACTAGTTTTAAACGTACATCATCTCATATGTTATGTACTAGTTTTGAGAATACATCATCTCACATGTTATGTACTAGTTTTAAAGTACATCATCTCACATGTTATGTACTGTTTTGAAATACATCAAATCACTTCAGAGACATCAGCATGTATTCTATCTACCTGGCAGATATCAAAAGTTATACATTATGATAATGCATGACTTCTAGTTTAATATTTTCACTCTGTTCATGAGGATCTCAACAACTCAAACACAGCTGAATTATAAATTACTTCAAACATTTTGAAATAAAACAGCTCGTCTCTCAATGTTGTTCTATTACTATCTATTTCAATATACTTTAATATCAACAATTGTTTAATGCTTTCTTTAAAACATACATGCTCACTTCAAAATATACACAAAATAATAATATCGTTTTTTGGATTGAAATCTGCTTTGTCTATGAACATTCAAGATCACAGGTAAACATTTACAAAGAAGAATAAAATTGATAGTCCAATCTAAAAACTGCGGTTTTTGTGTGTGCTTGTTTTCAATTGAACAAGCTAAATGTATATAATAAAGATGAGAAATGTTGATGTACTAGACTGTGCAGTGCCGGATTAGGCCAGCACAGGCCCTGTAGCATATTTTATGGGCCACCCCTAGGTTTTGTATGATAATAAATAATAAAACACAACTTTTACAAACAAACTTGTCTCTATTGAATGTGAGCAAATTTAGAGATAATACTAGATAAATCAATTTCTCTAAGTAAATTACATTCAATGTTCATTAAGGTGAGGTTATTTAGTCGATTTTGTCCCATCATGTCAATGGTCACTATTCCCCTTTCTAACTTACTCATCTAAACTAGCCCATACACTTGATTACGACACTTTACCTTTTGATTCATGTTATTTGAGATGTCATCCAAAACTTGTTTGATAGTGGTAAAACCACATAAATGTGATTTTGTCGCATCAGCTCGGGCAGACCACCTGGTGACCGACAGTCTCTTCAAAGTCGGGAGTTTTGAACCTGTATCTTCCAGTGCTTTTGTAAGAATGCCCCATCGATAGGTAGAAGTGGAAAAGAATGTATAGAGGCTTTCAACAAAATCGAAAAAATGGATGCTTCTATACAACATTCTGCAGCACACTTGGCAACCAAATTCAGTGAATTTGCAAAGCATGGAATGTATTCTGCGTACTTATTTACCTCCTTAATGTGTGCTTATAAGCCGTGGTATTTCTCACTCATGTTGCTGGCATTGTCATAGCTTTGACCACGACAGTCTTTGATATCAATGTCATTTTTCTTTAAAAAATCAAGTAAACTTTGGGTGAGTTGTTCATCAGTATGACTTCCATATCCAAGAACTTCACAAACCTTTCCACTGGTCCAGATGGTAAGACATAGCGCACTATTAGAGTAAGTTGGTCTACATGCGAACTGTCTGGAGTAGAGTCCAGTGATACTGAATAGTACCTGCATTCTTAATTTCGACAAATAATATGATCCAGTAAGCTGATGCATTAGATGGATAAATTCCTCATGTTGTTTTTAATAAGGATGAATGGTCCCTTTCCTTTATTTGCATATAGTATTTATATGCTGAGCCTAGAAAAATGTCAAATTTGGCATTAATTCTAACAAACTATATAATGGTTATATTCGGTGAACCAATAGTTTCATCACTACCCGAAATGCAAAAGAAAACCTAGTTCTGCTAAAATTGGATAATTGAATACCTGCTCTCAAAAAGTAGTCCTCAATATTTGTTTCGTCTCCATTTGGGTTCAAGTTGAAATCGACACTGCGCATCCTTCTTTTGCAAAACAGAAAATTATCTTGTCTATGGAAGTTTTCAATAGTATTTAACGTTTTCCAGTCGTCAAAATTCTTCTTCGTAAACCACCATTGAGTATTTAAACAGTATTGGCCAATAACTGCTGAGGAACAGAAACATGGTTATGACGTAACATTTCAAGTTCTTTGTTCAAGCTGTTCAAGCTTATTAGAAGCGCTGTGCATAAAGACGACATTCTACTAGAAAAGTAAAAACTCGTAACGTTAAAGTTGTGCATGACCGTCCACATTAGATCGAAACTGAGAAAACATAACCTTGGTCCTAACTTAAATAGAAAAAATTACAGGATATTATTACCCACCTCCCAACCTGGTTCTTGTTTATGACTAGTGACAGCTTAGCTCTGTCACATAGGCGCAGAGTCCCTCGAAGGTGGGGCCAGTAGCATTTGCTACTTCTGCTACTAGGCTAATCCGGCGCTGAGACTGTTGACTGTCTTATCAAAAAATGTTACAGCTGCCGTGAATAATGTACACAGTTGAGATTGGTTATTATTTATTGGTTATTGGTTACTAAACTGACGTCATTGCACTCCGGGCAAACCATAGGTGCTCAGTCTTCCCCAACAGATATCGAAGAGTATGCATACTGATGGTTCCTGTGGCTCGCTGATTAAACACACCTCTCACTCTGCCTCTCAGGCATCCAGTTCGACTTGAACAACGGGTAACCTCAAACTGCTTAAATCGCTTGATCGATTCAACATCGATTTTAGTGTCCTCATCCAACAGAGAGTCACGAAGAGACCGAAGAATATCCCTTATCCATCTTCAACTCCCCAACAATCGATGCTGTGATGCAAGCCTGTCCGCTCTCTCATTACCGTAAACACCCGCATGCCCAGGACAGTATATCCACGTAAGCCGCTGGAGGTAGAAACTTCTATAGACGTCTTCCACTCATACCGCAACCTGCCCTTCTGGATCTTGTGAAGCATCGACTGAGAGTCAGATACAACAATTGCCCCAGTAAATGAATTCCCAGAGATCCAATGGAGGTCAGCAGTAACTGGCCTCAACCTCCATCCTCATACTAGAAGTAGTTGTCCTGTATGTCCCACTTCTGCCTAGGACAACCCTACCATGCGCATTAGCCAAGAAACCCCAGCCGGATTTCTCACCACTTTGAACCGACCCATCGGTATACTAAACAACATCATCATCCCTAGCATTATCTTCTATCAGCTCCTTGAGATACAAGAGTACATCATTATCAAAGAGCTTGTCCTGAGCAGAACTTTGCCACCCCAACAGTCCTCCGGAATTTTTCTCTTTCATAGGTCAGATGTACGCCTTTGCAGCCGTCATGTTCAAACCATCAGTTACATCCTGAATAAATCTTCCGTGGTCTTCCTCTTCTTCTCTTTGTCGGTATCCTCCTTCCACGATGGTTTCTCCTAGCCCTTCATGTTTTTGTATGTGTCCACAGAGCTTCAATTTTTTTCTTCTATTTCTTATGTGTGTCATCAACCAGTTTTCTTTGATTTTGAGTCCTTTCTGGATAAGTCTATTTGTTCATTCTCAAGAGTACATAGAAATATAAGTATACATATATTATTTCATTCACCTCTTTGATTTTATTTAATACATATTCAAATTCAAAACAAATGTGTACAGAAAGAAAAATGTGTACATAAAGAAAAAATGTGTACAGAAATAAAAATGTATATAGAATGAAAAATGTGTACAGAAAGAAAAATGTGTACAGAAAGAAAAATGTATATAGAATGAAAAATGTGTATAGAAAGAGAAATGTGTACATAAATAAAAATGTGTACACAAAGAAAAATTGTACAGAAGAAAAAATGTGTACAGAAAGAAAAATGTGTACAGAAAGAAAAAATGTGTACAGAAAGAAAAAATGTGTACAGAAAGAAAAATGTGTACAGAAAGAAAAATGTATATAGAAAGTAAATGTGTACAGAAAGAAAAATGTATATAGAATGAAAAATGTGTATAGAAAGTAAATGTGTACAGAAGATGATAAAATGTACATGAGAAAACAATGTATCTTACACCTGACAACTATGTTTAGCAATGATGAAGTGACCTGGAATCAGATTAACAATATGTGCATAGATACACAATTTAGAACATTATTGCTTGATATCCGTGCATACAATGGGGCAAATGTAAGAATCGGGGGTCTCTGTGGCTAAGTGGTTAAGCCCTTTGCCTTGTGAGTCGAAGGTCGTAGGTTCGAGTCCGGACTGCGCCATTCTGTTCACGAGTGCAGTTTTTTCCAGAGACCCCTAGGATTATTGCTGGAGCTACGAGTTCGTGCTTGTGTAATACTCTCGCAGAAATGCCATTTCTGCGGAGAGGGACGAGCCATATGGGGTAAAACCCGGTGCAATGAAGTCAATCTTTCGGCTTAAAAACCCTTATAAAATGTAAGAATCGATTATAATTTCTGCATCGGTAAATTGAAATTGAAAATGTATTCTAATATGCACATGAAAGCTTATCATCAATATAAGAGTAGAGACAGTCATCGTTTTTTCGGGCATGTGACCAGAAGGGGAGGTTTAGAACAGATTGTGACAACCGGTAAAATAGAGGGTAGACGAGACAGAAGAAGACAGAGACAGAAAATTTTGGATAGCCTGACTTCATGGCACGGTAGAGCGTCAACATCTGAGTTGATAACAAACACCAACGACAGAGATTTGTGGAGATCCATGATCGCCTATGCCAGCCTGCATGGCACCTAATGATGATGATGATGATTCTAATATAAAAGAACAACTATGAATAGACAAAGAATAAAGAAGTAAAAAGAGGAATATCAGCTAGAAAGAACTTCACCCTTTCGCTGCTCATACTTTCCAAAGACGGAGCTAAAAATATCTACCTTTGTTTCTAGGTCACAAACAGGAATGTACGTCTATAGCAGTGACAGTATAAATCATAACGTGTTAACATGTCTTTAGCCCACAGAGGAGAGATAATAACTGACGTCTTAATGCATGCGTCTTTAGCAGTGAATGGGAAAAACGTCTATATACGTCCTTAGTAGCTAAAGGCGAGTAACTCAAACAGGTTCGAGTTACTGATCTTGAAATGAACAGAACATTGAAGACAAATGGACTAAGATAAAGGACACGCTCTAAGAGACTGCAAGTAGTGGCGCAGGATAAAGACGATATTCAGTCTTCTTATCTTCTTCTTTACTCTTCGCCTCCTAGGTAAGCATAGATCCGCAACCAAGGCCTTCCTAGCCCGCCTATCTCATCTTCTTCACACTTCGCCCCTAGGGAAGCATAGGTCTGCAACCAAGGCCTTCCTAGCCCGACCATCCAAGGCCAACCTTTCCAGATCTCTCCACTTTCTCCCCATTTCCTTGCATTCCGTCTCCATCTTTCGTCTACATGTGCTTCAGGGTCTTCCTCTACCTCTATTGCACTGGGGTTTCCATCGGAGAGCTTGTTTTGTGATACTGTTAGAGGTTTCTCAGTGTGTGACCTATCCATCTCGTCACCTTCTGCCTTATCTCTTGTTCCACCTGTCGTTGTCCTGTTCTATCCCAGAGTTCCCTGTCTTGTCATACCATCGGAGATGGAGTATCCTGCGCAGACATCTATTGATGAATGTCTGCAATTTTTTGGTGTTCCTCTTAGTTGCTCTCCATGTCTCCGCTCAATATAGAAGGACAGCCTTGACATTTGAGTTAAACATCATTATCTTAGTTTTATTCCTGATCATTCTTGAACTCTATATGTTCTTAAGAATGGCAAAGTCTGATCTTGCCTTTTGTATTCTAACCCTAACATCTTCATCCAAGCTCTTGAAACTTGATAACACTTCCCATATATGTAAATGTGTCCACCTCCTTTAATGGTGATCCTCTCATTATGATTGGTCTCTTACTAGCATTTAATCTCATCTTTGTTTTTTCCCAATGAATAGTCAGACCCAGTTGTTGTGAGATTGTTTTCAGTTTAGTTGTTTTCTCTCACATCTGTTGATGGCTGTGGGAGAGGAGTGCTAGATCGTCTGCGGGTCAAAGGCTCACGGTCACGGCGTAGGAATGAGACAGGGTTAGCGAAGGGCGCGTAGCAAGACCCTGCCCCAAACCTCCACGCGGTGACCCTGGAAACAGACTTAGGTTCCGGTCTGGCTAAGTGGGGCAGGGATCGGGGAGAACTTGAAGTGAAAACACATAAAAGTAAATCAGGGGCCGAAAATCCCTGGAAAATTCACAAATCTCCTGGCCAATTGTCCTCTAAAATAGGCACGAAACAGCAGCGTGTGAACGTCGCAAAATTATCTGTGGTGACAGTGTGAGCTTAGAAACACATAAATGAAAGGATGAGAGGTGCATCCAGTGACGAAATGTGGGCCCACGTAGGGCGAAGCTCGAAGCCCGAGGAGGGGTAAGCATGGCCAGCCCGTTGGCAAGAATAAATAAGTCAGGCCCGTAGCAAATAAAAGTCTCACCTCGTGTTGGTACGAGAGAAGATTGCAGTTGACACCGCATCGGTGGCCTGGTGCAGACTCATGTACCGGGCAAAGTTTGCCGAGCGCAAAAGAACAAGTTGCGTTTTGCATAAGAAACTACCCGCCCTGGGAAAGCCGTGCAAGGTACTGTGCGATAAAAATTAACATCCCGGAAGAACTGGAGGTTGGTGATACCTAACGGAACTGCCAGCCTGGGGCAACAGGCAAGGTCACGATTGCAGTCGTAACTAACATCCCCAGAATAACGGAGGCGGGTGATGGTAGCGAGCGTAAAACCTCAATTACGTTCTGGAAACGACCCTCTACATTGTTTGTACTCGCCCGGGCCGGTGCTCGAAGTTAATTGCAAATTGTCGTACCAACGCGCGTCTAGAAAAGGCTGAGAATGTTCCTTCTTCGAATCAAACTAAAAAATGTACGGTAAAGCAAGGCCGACAATGTACAGATCAGACAAGCAGTCCGGGTCCGAACATTGGCGAAAGCCGATATTTTACGTGGTGTTTATACGAGTAAGACGCTGCCCGGAGATAAGCTCACAAGCCCCGAGATGCATTTCTCAGTCAGAACAGGCAAAACAGCGTAACTCACTGTCCTGGCGTAGATCACAAAGCCCAAATATACTGGAAAGCTGATCGAAAGGCGTAGATCCGGGCCGAACTAGGTTGGCGAAAGCATCGTACCCTAGGGGAAGTTCACCCTAGTAAATCAAAAGCTGGCTGAAACCGGACGGCGGGCCTAGTCACCATGGGCGCACAATCGTCCCGACGTAGATCCTCCGTTCTGCCAGTGGACCGATTATACATCACAATAGGAATGATCAAATTGGGCCGTGAAGAATGTTAGAAAGAAGAAGAAGAAGAAGATCGTCTGCAAAATATAAATCCTCCAATTTACCTATCATGGTCCACTGTATTCCATTTCTCCCCCTGGCTGTTATTGATCTCATTGTCCAGTCAATAGCCATGCAGAAAAAAGAATGCGATAAAGGCAGCCCTACTCACACGTCTTTATTTCAGAGACTTCTGTAAGTTTGCCTTCATGAAGTACTCTACCCATTGTCTCCTCATACATTTTCTTTATTAGGTTGGTTAGCTTTTGGGGGACGCCATAATGCCGTAGCAGTTTCCAGAGTGTTTCCTGTCTAGGCTATAAATGCCTTTCATAATTGACAAAGTTGATATAGAGGGACGAGTTCCACTCGATTCTCTGCTCCATTATGATACCCAGCGCTGATATTTGATCCGTGCAGGATCTGTTTTGCCTAAATCCTGCCTGCTCATCTCTTAGTACTGCATCTGTAGCTTTCTTGAGTCTCTCTAGGGTGATTCGGCTTAGTATTTTACTTGGTACAGACAGGAGTATTATTCCTCTATAGTTCGAGCATTCTTGAGTCTCTCTAGGATAATTCGGCTAGTATTTTATCTGGGTACAGACATGAGCATTATGCCTCTTTAGTTCGAGCATTCTTGCAGATCACCCTTTTTTGGTAATTTGACAATATAGTCTTCTCTCCAGTATTTTGATATTTCTTCCCTCTCCCAAATATTTCCTAGCAAGCCATGTAGCATGTCTGTTGAAATGTCAGCATTTGCCTTTATGGCATCTGCAGGAATACCATCTGGGCCTGTAACTTTACCATTTCTTAGTTGAAGAATGGCTTTCTTTATTCAGCTTTGCTTTGATTTGTTACAGTAGATTGATAGCTCATTTGCGGTTGGATATATGTCTGGTCTGCTTTGGGGGACTGGCCTCTTTAGTAGGTCTTTGAAGTATTCTGCCCATCTCTGCATCTGTACTTGAGTATTGCCCAGCAATCTTCCAGCCATGTCCTTAATCGGTTTAGTTGTTTATTGGTATTTCGCTGTCAATTTCCTTGTGTTGTCGTATAAATCTTGCAGGTTAACCTTAGCTGTTGCCTCTTCTGCTTCTCTTGCCTCTCCAGTTCCACTTGTACAACGTGTAATATTGTAATATTAGGAACAATAAGCTTCTGAACTTTCGATTTGAAATTTCCAATAAAATTGTCTTATGTGGCTACATATATTTTACTCATACAATCATTGTTGTTATTGAATAAATTGATTGATTGATTGATAGGACCTCATTGCACTTCAGTGAGTAGCCCTCTTGAGGCAAACATCAAGACGGCGTACTAAAGCAATCAGGTTTCAATGTACTAACGCACAATGAGAATATTTATTTCTTCTAAATGGTATGGCGCTCGCCCTGTGAAGACGGACACTCAGGTAAGTGCAGTGTCAGGCCCTCTACCTCAAAAGAACACGGACCTCTGTGTGAGTTACAAAAGTTAGTGAATTTATTACAAGAGACAACGTTGAATATATAGACAGTATTTCAAGTGAACAAAAGAAAGGAATATAAATATAAACATTGTACTGAATTAACATATAAATGCCATCCACGGTCGTTATTAGGACTACACCAGGCCAATTCCGACTCAAGATGCAAACCAACACACTTCAAAGCCAGGGTTACCACCAACTGGGATGTACAATCACCCCACTCAAAGAGCACAGTTCTACTGAGGACTCCACTTATGCAGCATAACACACACGATTAACTCAAAGACCATCACAAGACACTAGCCAGACAGCAACAATTCCTTCTTCTAAGAGGATTACCATCAGCACACATATCTCCAATGCTCAAGCTAACCAGCGGAAAATTGCACATACTGCCAGTAGTATCATCAGCCCTCCAGTCAGTCAGCATACATATCCGACTTCAGCCAAATCAAACAACAGCGACTACACAGACACATACAACACACCCGAACAGCACATATTCCTTCTCATGGTTACACCCGGATCAGCACAAAAGTCCCCATTATGGCAACACTCCTATCAATACTGTAATAGTTCCTAGTAAATGGTGATGTTATAGTTTGCTTCTTTTGCTGATGATGGTAACAGATTGTTGGTGATATACTGGACAATATAATCGACAAACACATTCTTGAAGACTTTATATGTATTTATTTTTTTGATGACACGTCCGTCTGTGTTGAATAATAATCTTGTCTTCTATGTTTCTAATTTTTCTCTAGCAACCGTTCTCTCAATCGTCATTTCCTAGCTACACAAAAACGTCATTGTCTCGTAGGTTATGCTGCACTTCTTAGAGAGGCAACACATAGTCTCAACTATATAATATCTAATTATACTACCTATCTATCTGACTAACTGTCCATTCCTCCGCTGCTACCTGGGGAGGGACTATGACATTCCCCTGGAGACCTCGCCGTCGCCACGACGGCGAAATCCCAAAAACAACGCACAGGTAGTGTCCAATAGGGTTGTTAGAGTTGTCCGAGCTGAAAGGAACAAGTCACCTCACGTGTAACGTGGCTCAACAACTAACTATAACAGCCAACCATGGTCGAAAAGAAAATCCTGACGGGATCTCAGGAAGACCCAGTTGAACGAGCTAAATGGGAACTAGTCACCACACGTCGTTGAATGTGACTCGTCAATTGGTCATAGGTGACCATGGTTAACAACAACAGTAAACCCTCTGTGCTCTTGTGCTGAAACACTAGTACTAAAGAAATCAAATAGCAACATTTCATTAATTAATTGGAAGATGTGCGCCATATGTCTCCAACGGCGACCCAACAGCATAACACTTGGCCAATGTGAGGTGGCTGCACTGGGACATCCAGCCCTCACAAGTCGTAGGATGGCGAGGGGCAGCTCACATCTATCTGTCATGTCTCTATGTCACTTTTGCTCGTTAGAGTCTGGTCATGCAATCGTTTCCATCTTCATATTTAGCTGAATGTGGATTTAGTGCCATAACTGATTTGACTATTAAAAACATAAGCACAGGTGTTCAACGCAGATAGGCACGTATACAGCACATCATCCCGAGATAGCATTCTCAACCGTCCAATAGTTTTGTATAATCCAATAGTAACTTGTTTTACGTAATTAGCATACCAGGCCAGGTTAAGATAGTCAAGCATGGGAATCCAAGGTTGATTGAAGAACTGTTAGCCGAACTTGAAATGCAGGATCCTGACCGGGCAGCACACACACCGGTCGCCCAAAAGGAATGAAGGGCAAAAGGACATACATATGTCCTAAGTTGACTAAAGAATGTTCAAGATGGCTCTGACAGGAATTACGACTGGTCGCAATATGATTGAAGGGCAAAGGACATACATAATGTCCCAGGTTGATTGAAGAAATGTTCAATTGAAAGATAGCTCCTGACCAGAGAATTAGCACTGGTCGCCCAATATGATTGAAGGCAAAGGACATACATAATGTCCCTAGGTTGATTGAAGAAATGATGACATGCAGGGAAAAACAGCCATGTATATAGATTAAAAAAATACTCACACAGGCAACCAGCCAGACATTCTGGTCCACGAATGTAAATTCATAGTAAAGTGGGCGAACCTAGTTAATTTTCTTCCGACACCATTGTAATAGTTCCTAGTAAATGGTGATGTTATAGTTCTCTTTTTGCTGATGATGGTAACAGAGATTGTTGGTGATATACTGGACAATATAATCGACAAACACATTCTTGAAGACTTTATATGTATTTATTTTTTTGATGACACGTCCGTCTGTGTTGAATAATAATCTTGTCTTCTATGTTTTCTAATTTTCTCTCTAGCAACCGTTCTCTCAATCGTCATTTCCTAGCTACACAAAAACGTCATTGTCTGTAGTTATGCGTTGCACTTCTACTTATAGAGTGCAACACATAGTCTCAACTATATAATATCTAATTCTACTACCTATCTATCTGACTAACTGTCCATTCCTCCGCTGCCACCTGGGGAGGGGACTATGACAATACAAAGTCCTTCTCATGGCTATACCAAGATCAACACAGAAGTCCATCTCAGGGCTACACCAAGATCAACACAGATGTCCTTCTCAGGGCTACACCAAGAACAACACAGAAGTCCTTCTCAGGGTTATACCCAGAAGAACACAAACGTTCTTCTCATGGCTACATCTTGATCAACACAAAAGTTTTTTCCAGGTTGTAGACAAATCATCATTATTAAGATGTGTGTCATTTATAGGACGTTGCTCTCTTAGCAGCGCATCAGAAATTCACTCTGTCTCTAGCCAGTTCACCCACATTCGACAATGGTCATATTCATGGTTTCTTTAATATCCTGTAGCCATCTTCTTCTTGGTCTGCCTCTGCGTCCTGTCATCATGTCCTCTAATATTGTTCTCTCTAGACCATCGTGACTCTTGATGTGGCCAAAGTATTTAATTGTTCTGTATAGTATATTGTTTATCAGCCAATTGTCTTTGCCATTGTGTAGATAAATACCAGAATAAGAATGCACTGTTTGTACGTATAAGCACTATACGTAACAAACAGTGCCATTAGACTATTCCCAACCCACATGACCACATCAAGAAGGAAGGCTGTACGATCTGATAAAACCAAAACGGACATCCATCCTAAGCTGAAAGAGCGTGCCTCGTACAAATAGATGTAGAATCCACCACAAACAAAACGAATTAACATATTTTGAAGATGTGTTCAGTTCTGAAGTTTATTGCTATCGATAATCCAGCAAAGAAGTGTTTTCTTCCATAAACCTTTAAATCTACAACTAGTTTTACAGACATAATATTTTCCACTTTTACATTCATATTTTGAATGGTGCGTAATTGGTTCTACAACACTGTAGCCTGCAGATTCGCAAGTTTGACTAATTTGGATTTACTTTTTGACATGACAAATGAACTGTCCATTTTTTGTTATTGATTATTTATGCATTAAATGTATAGAATATATGTTAACCAATGCAAAACATATGATAATAGCATAACTAATTATATATGGTTGAATTATATATGTTTAAGATGTCTAATCTCATTGATCAAAACATGTATTTGTTTTGTCCGTCTGCGTTAGCCCAGTATAAATTCATGCGTAGTCAGTGAGCCGGGTATCGCAGTTCTGACTTATTTTTGTGTGAAAGCCGGCATGTCGTTTTTACAGTGTCATAGCCATTCAGGCGAACCTTCTCCGATTTCAGAGGTAATAGCATGCTTTTATTTCACCGGCATTTCTGATTGTGCCGTCATCTACTATATATATAAAAATGAATGTATGGATTTATGTTTGTTTGTTACCTATAAACTCGGAAACTACTGAACAGATGTAGCTGAAATTTACAGGATATGTTTGTTTTGATGTCGGGATGCTACCTGTCACAGTTTGAAATAGGTAGCGCTGAAGCTTTTCGAAAAATCTAAAAATAATAACACGCTCATTTCATCGAGAGTTTCTAACAAATTGCCATTAACGTTTCCGAAGTCTACGGTGTACGTGTATTAAATATACACATCAGATTTAGCTGAAATTTACAGGATATGTTTGTTTATGTTTGTTTTGATGTCGGAATGCCACCTGTCATAGTTTTAAATATGTATCGCTGACAATTTTAGAGAAAATCTTTAAAAATCGAAAACGCAAATTTCATCGAGAGTTTCTTCCGGAAGTTTACAGTATGCGCATCTACACGATTCGATGACGTATGATTCAAGTCAATTTTCAAACAAGCCGTTACAAGCTGAATTTAAATTACAAATACAGGTTTGTTTCTAATCATCCGTCAGGGTTTTCTTTTTTTTCGACCATGGTTGGCTGTTATAGTTAGTTGTCGTGGGGCCACGTTTATCACGTGAGGCGACTTGTTCCCTTTTTGCCTCCCACTTTTAATAACCCCATTGGGCAATTTCCGGTGGGATTTTTTTGGGGTTTCCGTCGGGGGGACGGCGAGGTCTCCAGGGGGTCGTTTTGTTCCTCAGATGGGCAGCGGGGGGAATGGGCAGTTAGCCAGATAGTTAGGGGTAGTAAATTAAGGGTTATTTTAAAAGTTGAGACTATGTGTTGTACTTATGCAAAGTGCAAAACATAAATTTCAAAAAACAAGACGTTTTGTGAAGGGAAAATAGTAATTTTTTGTAACAGTTGCTAAGAACAATTAGTTAAAATAGGGGACAAAAAAAAACATGAAGACGAAAAGGATTTCTGTATATATATTTGTGAAACATCAATAAATATATGAATTTTGCAACTGAGCCCTAGTTTCCACTATGTTGTTTGTATTGTCCCGGGAAGGGGAAAAACTGTTTTAACTACTATGGGAAAAATAAATTTTAACAGAGGACCATCTTTTTATGAATATAAAAATGAAAAATCAAGGAATACGACCGCCAGAAAGGGAAAATGAAAGATACACAAGAAGCATGATGGATGAATATACATAGGAGAGAATAAGTAGCAAGATAAAATGTAACACAAGAGGAATGCACAGCCATAAACCGGAACAGGATATCGGATCATAAGGGGTGGAATCTAGACTTCGTAAAAAAAATAATATAATGTGGAACTACCCGATACTTTGGGTCGCTAATTACATCAATTAATATGTTGGGCGTTGGGAAAAAAAACAGACGTCAGCCAATGTCAAAGGGGATATAAGGACTTTTTAATGTCTGTATTTTATGTGGCCAAAGGAGGGGAAAAAAAAGGAAAAACTATACTACTACAAACTGTCACACCACCGCCATCCTGACACTATCACGAACTGGGGAGGGTTTTGGGGGACCCTCCTACAACAAGAGAAAGGAAGAGGCGAGAGAGAGGGGGAAAGAGAGGGGAGAGAGAGAGGGGAGATAGGGAGAAAGAGAGGAGAGAGAGGGGGGAGAGAGGGGGAGGGAGAGAGAGGAGAGGGAGAGAGAGGAGAGGGGAAAGGGGAAAGGGAGGAAGAGAGGGAGAGAGGGGAGAAGGAGAGAGAGAGGGAGAGAAGAGACAAAAAGGGGGAGAGGGGAGAGGAGAGGGGAGAGGAGGGGAGAGAGGAGAGAGAGAGGAGAGAGAGAGGAGAGAGGGGGGAGAGAGAGAGAGGGAGGAGATAGGAGAGAGGGGAGAGAGAGAGGGGAGAGAGGGGAGAGAGAGATGGGGAGTGAGGAGAGAGAGGAAAAAGAAGAGAGAGAGGTAGAGGAGAGAGGGAGAGAGGGGAGAGAGAGGAGAAAGAGGAGGGGAGAGAGGGAGAGAAAGGGGGGGAGAGGAGACACATAAGGGGAGAGAAAGGAGAGGGAGAGGAGACAGGGGAAGAGGGGAGGCGAGAGAGAGGAGACAGAGGAGAGGCGAGAGAGAGAGGAAGAGAGGGGGAGAGAGAGGGAGAAGGGAAAAGATATAGAGAGAGAGAGAGGAGAGAGGGAGAGAGGGGGGAGAGAGGAGAGGGGAGAGGAGGGGAGAGGAGGGGAGAGAGGTGGGGAGAGAGAGGGAGAGAGAGAGGAGAGGGGAGAGAGAGGAGGGGAGGGAGAGAGAGAGATAGAGAGAGATAGGATAGAGGAGAGAGGAAAAAGAGAGATGAGAGAGAGAGAGGAGAGAAAAGAAGGAGGAGAGGGGGGAGAGAGAGAGGAGACAATAGAGGAGAGAGAGGGGGGCAGGAGGAGGGGACAGAGGAGGAGAGGCGAGAGAGAGAGGGGGAGAGAGGCGAAGAGAGAGATTTTTTTAAAAAGGGGGAAAGAGGAGAGAGAGAGAGGGGAGGAGAGGGAGGAGAGAGAGGAGAGAGAAAAAAAAAAAAAAGAAGGAGAGAGAGGGGATAAAGAGAAAAAAAAAAGGGGGAAAAAGTTAAAAAATAAATAATAAAAAAAAAAAAAAAAATAAAAAAAAGAAAAAAGAAAAAAAGAAAAGAAAAAAAAAAAAAAAAAAAAAAAAAAAAAAAAAAAGGAAAAAAAAAAAAAAAAAAAAAAAAAAAAAAAATAAAAAAGAAAAAAAAATAAAAATAAATAATAAAAAAAAAAGAAAAATAAAAAGGGTAAAAAAAAAAAAAAAAAAAAGAAAAGAATATATATTATATATATTAAATTTTTAAAATATATATTTTATATATATATTATCATATATATATATATATAATATATATATATATTAATATAATTTAAAAAAACCCCAAAGAAAGAAAAAATAAAAAAAAAAAAAAGAAGGAAAAAGAAAAAAAAAAAAAAGAGAAAAAAAAAGAGGGGGGGGAAAAAATTGAAAGAGAACCCGGGAAAAGGGGAAAAGGGAGGGGAGAGATAAAGAAGAAAAAAAAAAAAAAAAAAAGAAATAAAAGATAAAAAAGAAGAAAAAAAAAAAAAGGGATAAAATAGAGAGAGGGGAGAGGACAGAGAGAGAAGAGAGAGGAGAATGATAGAAGGGGAGAGGAGAGGGGAGAAAGGGGGAGAGAGAGGAGAGAGAGAGGAGGAAAAGAGGAAGAGAGAGGGGAAGAAAAGGGGAGAGGGGAGAAAGAGGAAGAGAGAGGAAAAGGAGAGAGAGGGGGAGAAAGAGAGGAGGGAGAGAGAGAGGGAGAGAAAAAGAGGGGAAAGGGGGAAAAGGGGGAGAATAAAAAAGAGAAAGGAAAAGGGGGAGAGAAAAAATAAAAAAAAAAAAGGAGAGAAGTTAAAAAGAGGGGAAAGAGGAAAAAAAAAAAAAAAAGAAGAAAAAAAAAAAAGAAAAAAAAAAAAAGAGAGAGGAGAGAGAAAAAGGGGAGAGAGGGGAGGAGAGGGGAAAGAGAGGGGAAAAAAGAGAGGGGGGAGAGAGGGAGAGAGAGAGAGAGAGAGAGAGAGAGGATAGGAGAGGAGGGAGAGAGAGGGAGAGAGAGGGAGAGAGAGATGAGAGAGGAGGGTAGAGAGAGGAAAGAGAAGGAGAGAGATAGGGGGGAGAAAAAGGAGAGAGAGGAGAGAGGAGAGAGAAGGGGAGAGAGAGGGGGAGAAAGGGGGGGAGGAGGGGAAAATAGGGGGAGAGAGAAAGGGGAGGGAGAGGAGACAGGGGAAGAGAGAGGAGAGAGAGAGGGGAGAGAGAGGGAGAGGGGAGAGAGAGAGAGAGAGAGAGGAGATAGGAGAGAGAGAGGAAGAGAGAGGAGAGAGAGAGGGAAAAGAGATGAGAGAGGAGGGGGTAGAGAGAGGAAAGAGGAAGAGAAAAGAAAGATAAGGGGAGAGGGGGAAGGGGGAAAAAGGGAGAGAGAGGAGAGGAAAGAGGGAGAAAGGGGGGAGAGAGGAGAAAAGAGGGGGGGAGAAAAGGGGGAGGAGAAAAGGAGAAAAGAGGAAAAAGAAAAGGAGAGGGGGAGAGGAGAAAAAAGAAGAGAGGGGGAGAGGAAGAGGGGGGGGAGAGAGAAAGGGGGGGAAAAGGGGGAAAAAAAAAGGGGGAGAGGGGGAGAGGGAGAGAGAGGGGGAGAGAGGGGAGGAGAGGGGAGAGGAGGGGAGAGGAGGGGAGAGAGGGAGAGGAGAGGAGAGAGAGAAGGGGAAAAAGATAGGATAGAGGAGAGAGGAAGAGGGGAGAGATGAGAGGAGAGAGAGAGGAGAGAGAGAAGGAGAGAGGGGGGGAGAGAGAGAGGGGACAGAAAAGAGAGGACAGGGGGGGAAGAAGAGAGAGAGGCGAGAGAGGGAGGAGAGAGAGGAGATATAGAGAGATGAAGAGAGGAGACAGATAGAGATAGAGAGAGAGAGAGAGAGAGAGAGAGAGAGAGGAGAGAGAGAGGAGAGAGAGTGGAGAGAGAGAGGAGAGAGAGAGGAGAGAGAGGAGAATTATAGATGAGAGAGGAGAGAGCATGGAGAGAGAGAGGAGAGAGAGAGAGGAAGAGGCGAGAGAGAGAGGAGAGAGAGAGAGGAGAGAGAGGCGAAGAGAGAGAGGGGAGAAAGAGAGAGAGAGAGGGGAGAGAGAGAGAGGGAGAGGGAGAGAGTGAGGAGACAGACAGAGGAGAGAGAGAGGAAAGGGACGAGAGAGAGAAAGGAGAGGACAGAGAGAAAGGAAGAGGCGAGAGAGAGAGGAAAGAGAGAGGAGAGAGAGGCGAGAGAGAGAGGAGAGATAGAGGAGAAAGAGAGGAGAGAGAGAGGAGAGAGAGGAGAGAGAGAGGAGAGAGAGACAGATAGAGGAGAGATAGGAGTGGAGAGAGAGGAGAGAGAGAGGAGAGAGAGAGGAGAGAGAGTAGAGAGAGGAGAGAGAGAGAGAGAGAGAGGAGAGAGAGAGATAGGAGAGAGAGAGGAGGAGTGAGAGAGAAAGAGGAGAGAGAGAGAGAGAGGGAGAGAGAGAGAGAGAGAGAGGGAGAGAGAGAGGGAGAGAGAGAGGGAGAGAGGAGACAGATAGAGGAGAGAGAGAGAGAGAGAGAGGTGAGAAGAGATGGAGAGAGAGAGAGAGAGAGGATAAGATATATAGAGAGAGAGTGAGATAGGAGAAGAGATGAGAGAGAGATGAGAGAGAGAGAGAGGAGAGAGAGAGGAGAGAGAGAGGAGAGAGAGAAGGAGAGAGAGGAGACAGAGGAGGGAGAGGAGATAGAGGAAGAGGCGAGAGAGAGAGGAGAGAGAGAGAGGAGAGAGAGGCGAGAAAGAGAGGAGAGAGAGAGTGAGAGAGAGAGGGAGAAAGGAGAGAGAGGAGAGAGAGAGGAGAGATAGGAGGGGAGATAGAGGAAAGGAGAGAGAAGAGAGAAAGGGAGAGAGGAGAGAGAGAGGAGAGAGAGAGGAGAGAGAGGAGAGAGAGAGGAGAGAGAGGAGAGAAAAGGAGAGAGGAGAGAGAGGAGAGGAGAGAGAGGAGAGAGAGAGGAGAGAGAGAGGAGAGAGAGAGAGAAAGAGAGAGAAAGAGAGAGGGAGAGAGAGAGAGAGAGGAGAGAGGGGAGAGAGAAAGGAGAGAGAGAATGAGAGAGAGAGAGACAAATAGAGGAGGGGGAGAGGAGAGGGAGAGAGAGAGAGAGGAGAGAGAGGAGAGAGAGAGAGGAGAGAAATGAGAGAGGAGAGAGAAAGGGAGAGAGACAGAGAGAGGTTCAAGTGATTAAATAGATTATGAAGCATTTAATTGGTTGCCTGTTGTGTTTGTTATATATTCGAAATATGATGAGTGGTGTTTGTTATATATTTCAGAAATATGATGAGTGGTGTTTGTTATATATTTCAGAAATATGATGAGTGGTGTTTGTTATATATTTCAGAAATATGATGAGTGGTGTTTGTTATATATTTCAGAAATATGATGAGTGGTGTTTGTTATATATTTCAGAAATATGATGAGTGAAGTAGTTAAAGCTGTAAGAGGAGGCAGATACCTATAACTAGCTATTCTCGGACCGTTCTGGTACTGATTCCATTTTCATTGCTCTTGTTATTCTTCTTAATCCTTCCTAGTAGGATTATTCTACTTTGTACCAGGGAACTGCTACAATTATAGTGGATAGATAACTATAAATTGTTGTTTCGAATAACATTTAAATCAAACAAATCAATTGTATGTGAAAACTAATTGTTCAGTTTCAATTTGTGTATGTTTTTTGTTCTCTAAATATGTGTTTTTGACATTGAAGTTTCCTTATTATGTAAAAGGAAATGAGTTGGTGTAGTCGGGTTATACATTTAATCTGAATAGTTTGTCAAATGTCATGAAGTTATCTCTACATCAACAAATAATAACTCACAAAGGGAAGAGGAAAACAAACATTGTAGAACAGAAGAAAATACAAACACAATACTTCAAGTTAATGAACTTATCTGCAGAGCACGATTATTAAATAGAAAACGACAGGAACCAACAAATGCAATACAATGATTTATGGGATTTATGAGAATGAAACGATAAATTATTGTAGTGATTATAAATCAACAATATTCGCAAACTATAACTACATGTGAAATGAGATGTATTCGTAAAGTTACCACAACACCAGAAAAGACAGTTTCCAACATCAGCATTAGAAAAAAGTTGAGACAGAACCTTGCTTAAACTGCATTTATAAACAAAGAATAAGTTGTTTGTCCACTTAATAAGAATGCAACAAATAACATTGTATAGTAATGCTTTCTACAGCTGAACCGCAGGGTGACGAGAGAAATACGATAAATATTGATAGCTGAGAAAGCAGTAGCCGGTCAGAAAGCAAAACACAACGATCCATCAAGCCGCTAGAGCAGCGCAATACAAAAACAGAAAAGCACGACACAGGGCAACAACCCGAATGCAGTGTGATGACAACATAAGAAAGAAGATAACTCCAGTAAACTTAGAATACTTACCCATTCAGAGTTGAGCATCACATTATACGCAACCATAACAAACAGCATTGTATCGACAATAGTTCTAACCATTTTTCAATATTTCGTTCTGACTGTCTTCAACGTCAACTTTCAAAGAAATGAATATGTTAGAAACATATGTGAACAAAAATAAGTAATTATATTTTGCTATTAAAAATAATACATTTTGTAACACGTATTTTGTATATTCTTTCTCACTTCCATTTAATGAAATGTGTATGGTGTCAACAATGAAAAACTAAGCAAAAAAGTGAACATAGCGTGTTCAATATGCGATCTGAAGTAAATAATATATTTGATATGAACGTTTTTTTTATATATTAGAAAGTGTTCCAAAACAAAGTGTTGGGTACTTTCTGTATAGTACTTTCTGTGAACTTCCATTATAACAATGTAATAAAAACCTATGTTAATTAATATTTGTAATTATAGGTTCATTTACTTTCAAACTTTGATATCAGTATCCTTAGATTTGTCACTGTTGCTCTTACCTTTAATAACCTATGTGGTTTTTAATTATGATTGACCAAGTAAGCGTTGCCACGCCAGAAGAAGATTTATAGCAGCGAATCAGCAAAAGGTGAGAATGAACTCCAATACAACAGCTGCAAGAGCGTACGCCCTGAAAATGAAATCATCAAGAGGAAGGGGCAGTCAAAGAAAACGATGGGTTGATGGGGTTACACACATCTTAAAACTTCACATTACCACGACATCTCAAGCAACCGAGCGTGCACTATCTCGGAAACTGATCATCAGTTAAACCTGATACACCTAACGGCAAAAAAGCAAATATAGACAACAAGAAAAAAGAATCAGCAAACTAAATAACACGTGTACAGGCAACGACTTGTAAATAAACGTTGATAAGAACGAGATAATGATAATAGTAAAGAAGAAAACAAAACAAATAGCTTCAACACAACCAATAATTAAAACAAGTGAATTCTTCTTCGAATGCTTCTTCTTCCACTTGTTAACCACTCTGTGTGATTTGTATGTGATCTGACCCTAAGAGCGATTGTACGTTGTACCAGTTATGCGCCTACAAGTAGACCAGCACATCCAATTTCTGCGACACTTTTTATTTACTAGGGTAGCTTCACTAAGCCCATACCTTATTCGCCTCCTACGTTGTAGATCACATTGTAACTATTCTTCCACCCCCCGCCCCATCCTTGAGAGCCCCATCAACACAGGGACAAATCAAGTGAATAAACAAAGTATTTTGGAAATGTAATGACGGCAGCTGGAAGAATCAGTTCTAAAATACAACAACAATACAACAATACATGACAAATCAAGTGAATAAACAAAGTATTTTGGAAACGTAATGACGACAGCTGGAAGAATCAGTTCTAAAATACAACAACAATACAACAATACATGACAAATCAAGTGAATAAACAAGTATTTTGGAAATGTAATGACAACAGCTGGAAGAATCAGTTCTAAAATACAACAACAATACAACAATACATGACAAATCAAGTGAATAAACAAAGTATTTTGGAAATGTAATGACGACAGCTGGAAGAATCAGTTCCAAAATACAACAACAATACAACAATACATGACAAATCTTCAGCAAAATGACACCGATATTTTAATTGCAAATAAATATCTTCACACACACACAGATAATTATACAGTACGATTTTCATTCCATGTTTGTGCTACCAAAGCCAAAATATGACACGTACGGCAAATAAAAAAAGAAATATGCAATCAATAGAAATGAGATGCCTGCTTAAAATAATGAGAGTAACAAGAGTTATAAGATCAAACCGAGACTATCAAAAACATGGTAGAAACAACAATAGTGCTAGATCATTAATAAACAACATGGTGTTGGGTGAGAAGACAGGGGTAGTACCTCATGGAAAGTGACAGTTGTATTCTGGTCATGGATAGTCATGATCTTACTTGGTCGCTATCATCTCATCTAGCTCATGTTCCCCATCATCTCATCTAGCTCATGTTCCCCATCATCTCATCTAGCTCATGTTCCCCATCATCTCATCTAGCTCATGTTCCCCATCATCTCATCTAGCTCATGTTCCCCATCATCTCATCTAGCTCTATGTTCCCATCATCTCATCCAGCTCCATGTTCCCATCATCTCATCTAGCTCATGTTCCCCATCATCTCATCTGGCTAATGTTTATCTTCTCATGCCACACCCCGAGCAACAGTCTCAGTTTTCTGGTTAAACATTATAACAAGGAGGAAGTAATCCAGCTTAACTCTTCCGTGTCCTTTTTTCTAGAAATTTTTTTAAAAACCCCTCTTCATCGTGCAGTGGATTTCGATAACATAAGAAGTGCAAAGAATGCCAAACTAGCATATGATGTACATATCACCCATAATTATAGCGCGAACCTCCAAAAAATGTATAAACCAATTGGTTTTGTAGATATGTTTTTTGCAATGTAATCTTTCCAAATAAAAAAACAAAAATTATAATTAGATCAGCAATATCTCTGCTTATATAAAGTTTAGACAAAAAGTGGAAGTTCACGCTTTTCAAATAGACTCTTTTCCCTTCAAACTGGTCAATTTTAACAATTTTCCAACGATATTTATCCGCATAACGCTCTGAAATATTACTTATTGTCTACGTATAATTTATCTAACAAGTTTGAAGTTTTCATTTGTTTCTTGAAAGAATATTTTAATCTTTTTTCTGTTCGTCCATCTTTTGCATTGTTTGAGATATATGTGAACTGTAACTATTCAATTAACCCTTTGAACCCTGGCCAACTATACCTTAAAAACCCTCGCCCCTGGGCTCCTGAGCAAATACAGCACATATCAGAATTGTTTGAAAAACAAGATTGATTGGCAGAATTAAGTGTCCTATAATTTTTTATCGACTTACCCCATCATCTAGAGTATTCCTGCTTACTATGCCAGTCTTCCCAACATGTAGATCCTTCCTGTAGACACAGGAAATTTTGACAAAACTTGCACCAAAATTGTGTCTTCACTTTCTTGACTGGTTTGTCTTTGTAATCCATGTTTGGAAAGTCACTGACATGTTTGTTATATTTGAACATCAGTCGGTTCAAATAATTCTTCTTCTAAATGATCATCCAACTCACTTTCGATTTCGTTATCAGAATAATCATATTCTAAGTCTAATTCATCTACAAAATCATTTAAAAGAAGTTCAACAGCTTGCTCTGTTGTTATCCTTTCTTAGTGCCATTTCTGAAATTTTCAGCGTGTCGTTTCATCTTTTTAAAATTTTTAAACAATTATCAAATCACTATGTTTCAAAACACGATGCAAACCGCCATTTAGATAAACATTTGAGGAAGCATTTCCGTGTTTGACGTCACACTAGTACACAAGTTATCGCTGAACACCGACAAATAACGAGGAGGGTTCTCATCCCGATATGTAGGCGCCCCGGGTATACGTGTACAAATGATAATACCGTAATATCGGGAGGGCGGGTTCAAAAGGTTAAAGATAATATATTTGCTGTACATATGACCTGCTCAGTACTTGGAATTCAACAAAGAAAATTGATAAGAAACTGGACAGCTTTGAGAATAAATGTCTCCTAAAATTACTAAAAGTAAAATAGAGTGATTTCGTTTCTAACAACACAGTGAGAGATAGAACACACCAACAACCCGTATCAAAAATTAGAAGAAAACGAAGGTGGAAATATTTAGGTCATTTTCTTAGATCAGACGAAAAGAGACTAAATCAACAAGAGTAGTAAGGTACGTTCCCTACAGGTATCATTTGAGGGGCTAATGATGGGGCTAATAAGGTTTATATAAGTATATACTCATAGCTATTGCTAAGACAATAGGGTATTTGAAAAAACAACAAAAAACTCATTATTATTATTATGGTCCAGCCTTGTTATTGAGCAGTGTTTTTCTTTCTTAGTGTCTTTATCTTTCCTTCTTTTTCTCTCTCTCTCACTTTCAACATTAGGTAGGCAGACACATATAGGGATATAATAGTAGGAAAGTAGAGGTAAGTACAAACATAGTAACACATTAGACACTATGTAGAGCTAGATACCTTTATATACACAGTATATAGATAGATATGCATACAGCAGATAGATACATTAATATACAATAGACGAAATATAAACAAAAGGAATAGCTACATTTATATAGGGATATAGTAGGAAAGTAGAGATTAGTACACAAGTATACATATAAACATGGTTACAATACGAAGACACTATGTAGAGCCAAATAAATATACATAATACAATAAAAGGCGTTTATATCATTTTGTTTTCGTAAGCATAAGGTACAATTTATTATACATGTCAACATAGTCAGAGTATAGTTATTATATGGTAAATGTTTATATTTATAGACAATCATATAGAGAAACATAGCAATATATATATACAATTGTATGTATAAGGATCCATAGTAGCTTTAATAAATACAGATTCAATAGGATAGAAAGGGTTATCACAGTAAATTCATAGTAAATAAGAAGGTTTATCACAGATACAGGAAAGACGGGTACTAGATATCTAGGGGGCTAGTTGTCACATTGTCGCTTTGGACTTGTCGTTTTATATAGAAATACGAAAGGGAATCTCGGTGTTGCGTGTATGTAAAAATTGACCCTTATGTGTTTTAAATCCTACATTTTTCCCGCTCTGAGCGTGTTGTGAGTTGTGAACTGTCAATAAAGTATTTTTATCTAGTGTATTGTGTTGTTTAGCTAACCCTTTTGTACTAGTTTTATTATAATCCCCGAAACAATGATAAGTTTTGCTACATAAACTAATCATACCATTACCTTCGTACTCTAATTTAAAAAGTCCAGGGGTTCTCTTCTCGTATAATTTTACCTCCATACATTTCTGATATTTAGGGGCACTAGAATCGTTTCTATGTTCCAGACAAGTTTCGGCTGGGAACCACTGCGAGAAAAGGCAGAAACAGTACCTCGTTTTTATCACCACTAGGAGAAAACCATAGGGTGTTTGTATTTGAAATACTCACCTTACGGAAACAAACAAGACTCTTTAAGTTTCTTATTTGTATGTTTTTAACTAGCAGGAAAAGCGATGTAATACTTTTATTTTAACATTTTGTAAGAAAATAAATTATTTCATAAAGCCAGAAGCTTAGTTTGGTCGCGTTGACTCACTGGTTGAAAATTAACAAGGTCGCGTATGGTTTACTCTTTTTCTATTGACCCATTGTTAGCGCCTAGTAAATTCTAAACAACTCCTCTTCAGAAACGACTTCACCTGCACAGGTAAAGCGAGTTATCGACAATGCCCTCGGGCAATTTCAGGTGAATCCCTCCCGCCCTTATGTTTTGTCGTAAAATCAGCGGCTGCTGATCCCACTGAGGACTTTAAAATATGATTTTCATTGTTAAAACTACATGTGCTTCTTTTGTCTTAGACTTGTAATGTTTTACTATCGATATTCGTTCATTACCTCCGTTCCGAACCTACCTGTTTGTTTCTAATCGCAATGTCTGGTTGCCCAACTGTCTGTTTGTCTTTCTATCTTTCATATCTGGTTGCATGTCTGTCTTCTGATATGGTTATGTGTCTGTACCTGACTTCTATTGGTTTGTCTGGTTTCATGTATATATTTCTTAAAGCCAGGTTGTTTGTGTATTTTCATGTCTGAGTGTCTGTCTGTATGCCTGGCTGATTGTCTGCCCGTATATGTTCATTCTCAACGTGTGTTACATTAAAGCTTGTTATAATTTACAAAGTAATTATTACACACCTTACTTTGGTTCAAACTTTATTAAAACTGTTCCGATACCAGCTGTATAAAAGGGCCATCGGTTGTGTAAACCGTATCACCGGCCATCCTGGGCCTTATCCAGGTGACAAATTGGTAATTAATTAAACAATCGTTTCGAATTTTTGAAAGAATGCCCTAGGCATTTTTACCCTGCGAAAAGTGTCATATGCGCCACAAATATAAGACACGTATGTGTGCATTCGGATCTATAACTGTATTTCACGTGTGAAATTAATGCACATGAACACGATTTGGTGACAGACAAATCAATAAACAACGACTTCCAACAATTTTCAGTCGACTCGTAATTGGTCGTTGAACGACAATAATACATGAAATGATAAAAATGGTCAATTTTTTTCATTAAAGAACAGTGTAGTGTAGGTCAAAAGGTCAAACTAGGTTTTTTTTAAAAACCAGTCATTGTCTTACAGTGACTCATTGTCTTATAATTACAATGAGATGTCTTACCACACAAAAAGTAAGATGTGATTTCGTGAAGATGTATCGAACAATGTGATTGGTTGCCGAAAAACGCTTCGGATCATCGAGCAATGTCATTGGTTGATGAATAAAGCTTCATCTGTCAATCACTGTGATTGGTTGATGACTAATGCTTCGGTTCATATTCGAACGGGCAATCAACGAATGTGATTGGTCAATATCGCTGAACCCACGTTTGGTCTTTGTCTATGATTAGTTTTGTCTACCAATAGAGTGCTCCAAACACGTATATATACCCTAGACGAGGCCATGCACCTTCATACCACGGCTAACTGACGCCAGAGCAATCTTCAGGACCTACAAGCTGCTACAAGTCTCATTGTACTTACAATTGTCATTGTACTACAAGAACAATCAGTTCTACCACAAATGCAAGTATTATATGATGTAAGAAACCATATGTTGTAAGCTTAGCTAGCTTTACACCGTGTGGTGCCGGGCTCACGAGAGGCAAAGGCAACACTGCGAACTACAAGACATTTCATAAGAGGCAACTGCTGTACACTAGCAATAGCACAATAAAGGCGCTTTTTCTTGTAATCGGCATGGTGAAACCCTTGTATACGCTATCAAAGAATGCGACGGCGGCAAGACCTCTTGTGTTTCCATTACACGACTTACTAAAGGACATGCCTTATACGGGATGTAGCAACATTCGTTAAATGATTATACATTTAATGCAAGGGTCATAACTAGATACGACTATCTTAATCAACGGTAATTGCCCTTTGATCGCTTCGATCATTTATGCACTTTTATACATTCACAAAAGTTTTGTTTTTTAAATAAAACATTAATTGTAGTTAAAGCCTTTATAAATAAAAAGTAGGGTTGAGCGCAGCTCCATTTATACCGAGGCTTAATAATATTATTTAATAATATTTACCGCGGGTAATTCACCTCGTATGACTGACGGCGTCAGTTCAGAACGCTTTCAATTCATGTCTAGCTGGCATCAGATGCCGGTTGATTAAGAAAAATGGAGAAAGCATGTTATGCGTGTTCAATAAATTATCCTACATTGTATGTGGTTATTGTATTTTCTAGAATGGTAAGTTGACTTATTCAAATTCTTAAATAAGGTGAGAAATACTTGCGTGTAACGCACCTAGCGTACATTACTGTTAATGTACACAGGGTCCTTATTATCATTCAAGATGGCTAGATGACCGACTCGGCATTTATATTCTTTGTGTAATTAATATTTTATTTCACAACAATTATACACAATGTGTAAAACATCTAAAGCCTATGAATATTGGCAATTATATCATCATGTGCCACCTGATGTCGTGGACTGACAGGCTTTCATTAAGTTAGAATAGCGTTTAGTTACTATCAGCATCTAGTAGCCCCGTTATTAAAAAGTATGACTATCATCATGTGACAATATTGTTATATTTGTAAATGATACATATATATCACAGTTAACGGTAAATATAGTTATCATACACAGCTTATACAATTATTGAGTTAGTCTATGTGGTTTATATAATAAAGTTTTATACTACATAGTTGTATAAGAATATGACAGTGTATGGCACTTAAAGCCACTTTTATTTTATAATGTTTTTTTTATTATAAATAAATATATATTATACTTATACACATACAGGTGTTATAGGATGTGGCCTGTTAACTATAATTGTAATACTGTATTATATCCTTGCAGCTGGTGCCCATCTTCAAGCCTCCTTGAACTATACAACTTGGAATTATTAATACAAATGTAAGTATGACTCACTGTGTCGGTTATATTTCTTAACAGGACAAAAAAACTTGTACTTATTGAAAAGTTTATACTACATGTACTTAGCATTAGGCGATACATCCTCATTTTTAATCAGTGATGTACACAATTTATAACTGTAGTAGGGGTTAGCACTAGCTAACTATACTTAGTATAGCTTTGTATATAGTATGAGACATATCTTTTGATTTTTAAGTAGGTTTTGTATACGATAGGGAAATTATGTAAGGGATTTATAATGTGTCATTCTAAATTTACTATCGCAAAGAGCTTTATTGTTAAATAAAAGGCTGCAATTGCTAAAGTTATATATAAAGTGTTTAGCTGCTTTCCTACTATGTTTTATTATATTTTAACATGTATGTATTCTCTCTCTCTATATATATATATAGATATATATATAACCTAAGAGGGTTGTGTTTAAAGCAATACTGTGTATTGTCCTTTATACCCATTGTTTTCAGCCTGATATGTTTCTTATGATACCAGTATGTATTAAGGGAAAATAGCTAATAAAATGTTTTAAATACCTAGCCACTGATATATGTTGTGATAATACTATAGTTATATACTGTTAGTAGGATTAGTAGGTTGTTGGTCATTTGATGTCTACGTATATAAGGTAGGTATAAAGATGGTAAGGTTATTTTAATTTATATATATTATATAGATATGTTTTTTATCCCTACAGATTGAATTTACAAGACAGCGCCATGTATGCCCTGAATGTGATAGGGTCTTTACAAGACAGGTTCATCTTAAGAGACATACTGAGACACGACATGGCCGCCAAAGACACCAGTGCACTGAATACGGTAGGCTTTTTGGTCGAAAAGACAATTTAAATCGTCATATAAATAATGACCATACTACAGTCCCAACATTTGATCATGCAGAGCCAGCCACTTGCATTGGTTGTAGTTCTGATGGTATGCAGATGCATTCACATTTTGATAGCATAGCACCAGTAGATACAACCTCTACACCAAAACCCTACCAGTATCACCCACTACTCCAATGACATCATCATTAGGTGTTGCGACACCATCCGCATCCACTATACCACAGAAAAGAAAGGCTCCCATTGAGCAGCCCGGGAGCCAGAAGAAACTCCGAACATGTGAAGGTGACAGTTTAGATGTTTTGCCTGTGGATGTATGTAAAGTTTATAAGGATAATTGGGATACTATAAGGACCCATAGTAGAATTAATAAGCATTTGTCTACTTTTACCTTTTTCATGCCCTGATAGGACATTCTCTTGAGACTGGACAGCTAGTTTAGAGAGTATATTTCAGCAACAAACTAAGAGGTTTAAAATTAATTATAGTCACCACACGATTCAGAGACATAGAGAGACGACCGAACTTAGATGCACTCAGGCTTCTTCTAATAATGCACTCATCTTAGATTTACCTAAATTAATCAATAATCGACAAGACTTGGACGAGTTTGTAAAACATGTACAGGACAGCAGGGACATGGTAGGTACAGCCACGTTTAATCGACCCGACACGAAATTTGTAGTTGACTTGTCGCCCTACAAGCTTTTATGTCTATCATTTAAATGAATATCCAATAGGTTGTACCCTAACAGACATCCCAGAACACATTACAAACAATAAATTCATTAATAGCTTACAAAACGACTCACACTCCAAACCTTATAAAGATAATTTATGCTTCTTTATGTGTCTTTCACTCTTTAAAGGGGTCCCAGTTAAAAACGTTAGGAAAAGTGTACAACAACTTCTTAATCAATGGGAATTAAATCAGGGGATAAAGGCAGTAAGGGCTTTCCCCGGGATTAGTTTAACTCAAATTCCGGCATTAGAACAATGTTTTGGTTTTAATATAGATATTTTTGAGTATGTAGATGAGAGTCTGACACCAAAACTCTGCGGTAGTAATACTTTTAAGGAAACCGTGCCTTTATTATATTTTAAAGAGCACTTCATGTATATAGCTGATATAAATCAAGCCGCAAATTCTTATAGTTGTCCTAAATGCGGAACGTTATGGAAATTTTATAAATTTATGGATAGACATGAGAAAACATATAATGAGGGTAGGACTAAAGAATGTTAAAAGGGTTGGAATTTATAACGTACCCGAGACTATATGGGATTCTATATCGAATTATTGGGTGGATGTCAGTACCTCATTCGTATACCCATATATAGGCCACATTCGATTGTGAATGTTATATTAGTGATATCGAGTTACCCGTAGGAGGTAAAGTGACAAAATGTTTACCCAAACATGTCCCCTTATCGTGTTCTGTGGCTTCCAATGTGCCCGGTATGGAAGCCCCTGTCTGTTTTATCACGAAGGGTGATCCGCAAGAGTTGGTAAATCAAATGTTAGACCATTTGACTGCCGGCGTTCAGAGGCATCGTATGCCCTCTTGCGTGAGCAGTTTGAGGCTGTATATATACAAATAGCTGAATTAGGTAAGACTAAACTTATGACAGGTTAGATGCGTATTTGAGGAATTACCGTTAAGGTTTCAATTCGGGAAATACGATATTAACTTAATAAAACCGTACTTGATAGAATACTTTGTTAGTTTGGCGGGTCAGGAAGATCCTTTTAAATATTTAGTCAAAAGAAATAGTAATTTCATGTGTATATCTACAGAGAAGCTTAAGTTTGTAGATATAGTGAACTATATCGCGCCTTGCTTTTCGTACTCGAAGTACTTGGTCACCTATAAAGTAGAAGAGAGAAAGGATTTTTCTCTATGAATACATTACCCACTTAAATAAATTACAAGAAACACACCTACCTCGAGATTCTGCTTTCTTTTCAACACTTAAAAACACTAACATTTCCACTAGTGAATACGAACACTGGCAGGCGGTTTGGGTAGATAATAAGATGTCCACCTTAAAGATTTCTAATTTGGTACAATAATAAAGATGTAGTTCCCTTTTTAGTCGCATTAGAACGACAAGTTAGTTTTTATTCCGATTTGGGGTAGATATTTTAAAGACACTATATCGGTCCTGGGTAACCTTAAAGTATCTATTTAAAACCCTACCTAAAGACGTAGCTTTTTCCTTATGCTCAAAACAAGAAAAAGACTTACATACCACCATTAGAAATAATATTGTAGGGGGTTCATCGATAATTTTCCATAGACACCAAGAAAAAGATAAGACATTTATTAGGGGGCTAAGGTTGTCAAAGGCATTAAGGGTTATGATGCAAATGCTTTATATCTATATGCCTTCAGATTTTCATATAACTAGGAATAAAGAAGATGGGTTTAAGTCACATAAAGTTAATTATTGTACACGACAATGTAGGGAATATTTAACTTGGGTTGCCTATAAAAACAATATACATTTAAAAACGCAATTTAATGGGCGAGAAATGAGTTTAGAGCTAGAAATATTAGGGTTGATGGATGGGATAAAACAAATAGATCCGTATTTCAGTTTCACGGCTGTCTCTTTCATGTGCATAAAGATTGTCATATTACAGCTGGTAGAGATATTAACCCCGTAAATAAGAAATCCTTGGTAGAGTTAGTTGAAAAAACACGCGAAATTCACGATTATTTAGTTAATGATGTTAGAGTGATAGTTACCGAAATGTGGGAGTGTGAATGGCAGGCCCTAAAGAGATCCGATCCGTCAATCAACGCTTTTCTGCGCGAAAAGTAATCGCGGCCAAAAGCTTCCTGGGGTAAATACCCATTGTCCGATAAGAAAATCCTGGAGACGGTATTAGACGAAACATTTTTTGGATTAGTAGAGTGCGATCTCCATGTCCACGACTCATTGAAAGAGTATTTCTCAGAAATGACTCCAATTTTCAAAAATATAGAGGTTAGTCGTGATGATATAGGCGATTTCATGCGTGAGCATGCAATCAAGAACAAGCTCTTGACGAGCTCAAGACGTACCTTGATTGGTAGTTACAGTGGTAAGAAAATCTTACTGGCTACACCCTTGTTAAAATGGTACTTGACTCACGGTCTCCAAGTCACAGAAATATATCGGTTGATTGAGTATCAACCCGTGGCTTACTTTAAGCAGTTTGGAGATGCTGTCTCCGACACTCGCCGTAAAGGTGACGTGAATTCTGTGTATGCCATCACTATCGAAACTATGAAAATTTTAGGCAATTCGTCTTACGGCAAACCAACCACAACACAAATATACAAACGTGTCATATTGTAGAGCCGCTGACAATACTGGGTTAGTGAATAACCCACTTTTTAAACACATGGCCCCGGTGGGAGAGGACCTTTTCGAGGTCGAATTGTTAAATAAAAAACTTGTATTGTACCTTCCCCTACAGATAGGTTACTTTGTTTATCAGTACGATAAATTGAGCATGTTAGAATTTTATTATGACTTCCTAGATAAATTCGTAGATAGGTCGATTTCCAACATGTGAAATGGATACCGATAGTTTGTACTTGGCGCTTCTAGGGTAGTTTAGCTGAAGTTATTAGACCCCAACTAGTTCCCGAATTTAAGAGAGTTTACTCGCAGTGGTTCCCAGCCGAAACTTGTTTGGCACATAGAAACGAAACTCGTACCCTTAAATGTCAGAAATGTATGGAGGTAAAATTATACGAGAAGAGAACCCTGGATTTTTAAATTAGAGTACGAAGGTAATGGTATGATTAGTTTATGTAGCAAAACTTATTCCAGAAAATACAATAACCACATACAATGTAGGATAATTTATTGAACACGCATAACATGCTTTCTCCATTTTTCTTAATCAACCGGCATCTGATGCCAGCTCGACCTGAATTGAAAGCGTCCGGAACTGACGCCGTCAGTCGTACGCGGTGAATTACCCGCGGTAAATATTATTAAATAATATTATTAAGCCTCGGTATAAATGGAGCTACGATCAACTCTACTTTTTATTTATAAAGGCTTTAACTACAATTAATGTTCTATTTAAAAAACAAAACTTTTGTGAATGTATAAAAGTGCGTAAATGATCGAAGCGATCAAAGGGAAATTAAGATAGTTGATTAAGATAGTCGTATCTAGTTATGACCCTTGAATTAAATGTATAATCATTTAACGAATGTTGCTACATCCCGTATAAGGCATGTCCTTTTAGTAAGTCGTGTTAATGGAAACACAAGAGGACTTGCCGCCGTCGCATTCTCTGATAGCGTATACAAGGGTTTCAACATGCCGATTACAATAAAAAGCGCCTTTATTGTGCTATTGCTAGTGTACAGCAGTTGCTTCTTATGAAATGTCTTGTAGTTCGCAGTGTGCTTTGCCTCCTCGTGAGCCCTGCACCACACGGGTGTAAAGCTAGTGCTTACAACATATGGTTTCTTACATCATATAATACTTACATTTGTGGTAGAACCGATTGTTCTTGTAGTACAATGACAATTGTAAGTACAATGAGACTTGTAGCAGCTTGTAGGTCCTGAAGATTGCTCTGGTGTCAGTTAGCCGTGGTATGAAGGTGCATGGCCTCGTCTAGGGTATATATACGTGTTTGGAGCACTCTATTGGTAGACAAAACTAATCATAGACAAAGACCCAACGTGGGTTCAGCGATATTGACCAATCACATTCGTTGACTGCCCGTTCGAATATGAACCGAAGCATTAGTCATCAACCAATCACAGTGATTGACAGATGAAGCTTTAGTCATCAACCAATCACATTGCTCGATGATCCGAAGCGTTTTCGCAACCAATCACATTGTTCGATACATCTTCACGAAATCACATCTTACTTTTTGTGTGGTAAGACATCTCATGGTAATTATAAGACAATGAGTCACTGTAAGACAATGACTGGTTTTTAAAAAAAACCTAGTTTGACCTTTTGACCTACACTACACTGTTCTTTAATTTCAAAAATTTACAATTTTTATCATTTCAGGGATCTTTGTGGATCTTTGCGCAGCAAAACCAGTTGAGTTATAGGAGGTAGCCTTTTTCAGCACAAAAGAATCCACACAGCTACATGGATATCACCAGACCACAGGACAGAAAACCAAATCGACCACATCTGCATAACACGGAAGTTCAGAAGGTCACTGTACGACGTAAAAGTATATAGAGGAGCAGATGTGGTCTCTGATCACCACCTTGTTATAGCAAAGGTGCGAATGAAACTCAAGAGATTCATGACGACCACGCATGGTAACAGGGTGAGATACAATGTGGGACATCTGAAGGAGCATAAGGGAAAGGATATATTTAGTGTCACGATTTCCAACAAATTCGAGGCCCTAGAAGTTGATGAAGGAAGTATTGAAGACCACTGGCATAAAGTTAAAGAAGCCTGGACTAGCACGTGTGAAACTACCCTTGGAGAAAAGATATGCCCCCACAAGGAATGACTATCAGAGTCAACGTTAGATAAGATAACAGAGAGAAGAGGCAGAAAGGCTGACCTCTGTAATAGCAGAACAAGATCAGCAAAGGCCGCAGCACAAGAAAAATACACAAAAGCCAACAGGGAGGTGAAGAGAAGTATAAAAGCAGATAAAAGATAGTATATAGATAACCTGGCAAGAGAAGCAGAAGTGGCAGCAGCTAAGGGTAACCTGAAAGATTTATACGATAACACAAGGAAATTGACAGGGAAATACCAACAAATAAATAAACCAATTAAGGACAAGGCTGGAAGATTACTCGGCAAATGCTCAAGAACAGATGCAGAGGTGGGCAGAACATTTCAAAGACCTTTTAAATAGGCCAGTTTCCCTAGGCCAACCGGACATAGATCCAGCTGCAAAAGATCTAACAATCGACTGTAGCAAGCCAAGCAGAAATAAAGAAGGCCATTCTCCAACTACGAAATGGTAAAGCTACAGGCCCAGATGGTATACCTGCAGAGGCCATAAAAGCAAATGCTGACATCTTAACAGACATGCTACATGACTTATTGGGACAAATTTGGGAGAGGGAAGAAATACCAAAGACTGAGAGAGGGCTATATAGTCAAACTACCTAAAGGGTGATCTCAAGAATGCCCGAACTATAGAGGAATAATGCTCCTGTCTGTACAGGCAAAATACTAAGTCGAATCATCCTAGAGAGACTCAAGGAAACTACAGATGCAGTACTTAGGGATGAACAAGCAGGATTTAGGCAAAACAGATCCTGCACAGATCAAATATCGACGCTACGTATCATAGTGGAGCAAAGCATCGAGTGGAACTCATCCCTCTACATAAACTTTGTGGACTATGAAAAGGCATTCGATAGCCTAGACAGGGAAACACTCTGGAAACTTCTACGACACTATGGCGTCCCCAGAAGCTAACCAATTTAATAAAGAAAATGATGAGGAGACTACGGCTAGAGTACTGCATGAAGGAAAACTGACAGAGGCCTTCGAAATAAAGACTGGTGTGCGACAGGGCTGACTTTTATCGCCCTTCCTTTCCTGCTGGCTATTGACTGGATAATGAGATCAAGCAACTGTCAGGGAAGAAATGAATACAATGGACCATGATGAGTCAATTGGAGGATCTGGATTTTGCAGATGATCTAGCACTCCTCTCTCATAACCATCAGCAGATGCAAGAGAAAATAACAAAACTAGAAACAGTCTCACAGCAACTAGGCCTGACTATTCATGGGGAGAAAACAAAGATCATGAGATTAAATGCTGGTTCCAGAGATCCAATCTTATTGAGAGAATCACCACTAAAAGAGGTGGACACATTTACATATCTGGGAAGTGTCGTCAACATTCAGGTGGCACAGATGAAGATGTTAAGATTAGAATACAAAAGGCAAGATCAGCATTTGCCATTCTGAAGAACATATGGAGTTCAAGAATGATTAGGAATAAACTAAGATAATGATATTTAACTCAAATGTCAAGTCTGTCCTTCTGTATGGAGCAGAGACATGGAGAACAACTAAAGGGAACACCAAAAGTTGCAGACATTCATCAATAGATGCCTATGCAAGATACTACATCTGAGATGGTACGACAGGACCACAAACAGAGAACTGTGGGATAGGACAGGACAACGGCAGGTGGAACAAGAGGTAATGAGCAGAAGGTGGAGATGGATAGGACACACACTGAGGAAACCCCTGACAGCATCGTGAGACAGGCTCTCCGATGGAACCCCAGGGCAATAGAAGTAAGGGAAGACCCAGAAACACCTGGAGACTGGAGTTAGAGATGGAATGCAAGAGGACGGGGAGAGAGTGGAGAGATCTGGAAAGGATGGCCTTGGATAGGCGGGCTTGGAAGGCCTTGGTTTGGACCTATGCTTCCTAGGGCGAAGGTGAAGAAGACACTGTTCTTTAATTTCAAAAATTGACCATTTTTATCATTTCATGTGTTATTTGTCGTTCAACGACCAATTACGAGTCGACCGAAAATTGTTGGAGGTCGTTGTTTATTGATTTGTCTGTCAACAAATCCTGTTCATGTGCATTAATTTCACACGTGAAATACAGTTATAGATCCGAATGCACACATACGTGTCTTATATTTGTGGCCCATATGGCACTTTTCGCCGGGTAAAAATGCCTAGGGCATTCTTTTGAAAAAATTCGAAACGATTGTCTAAATAATTACCAATGTGTCACCTGTATAAGGCCGGACGCTGGTGATACAGTTAACACAATAAATGGTCATTTTATACAGCTGGTATCGGAACAGTTTTAATAAAATTTGAACCAAAGTAAGGTGTGTAATAATTACTTTGTAAATTATAACAAGCTTTAATGTAACACACGTTGAGAATGAACATATACGGACAGACAACCAGCCAGGCATACAGACACTCAGACATAAAAATACACAAACAACCTGGCTTAAAGAAATGTACCCATAAAACCAGACAAACCGATAGGTCAGGTACAGACACATAACCATATCAGAAGACAGACATGCAACCAGATATGAAAGATAGAAAGACAAACAGACAGTTGGGCAACGAGACATTGCGATTGGAAACGAACAGGTAGGTTCGGAACGGAGGTAATGAACAAAGATCGATAGTAAAACATTACAAGTCTAAGACAAAAGAAGCACATGTAGTTTTAACAATGAAAATCAGATTTAAAGTCCTCAGTGGATCAACTGCCGCTGATTTTCGACAAAACATAAGGGGCGGGAGGGATTCCTGAAATTGCCTGAGGGCATTATCGATAACCCGCTTTACCTGTGCAGGTGAAGCCGTTTCTGAAGAGGAGTTGTTTAGAATTTACCTGAGCTCTAACAATGAGTCAATAGAAAAGAGTAAACTATACACGACCTTGTTAATTTTCAACCGGTGAGTCACCGCGACGAAACTAAACTTCTGGCTTTATGAAATAATTTATTTTCTGACAAAATGTTAAAACAAAAGTATTACATCGTTATTCTACTAATTAAAAACATACAAATACGAAACTTAAAGAGTCTTGTTTGTTTCTGTAAGGTGAGTATTTCAAATACAAACACCCTATGGTTTCCTCCTAGTGGTGATAAAAACGAGGTACTGTTTCTGCCTTTTCTCGCAGTGGTTCTCAGCCGAAACTTGTCTGGAACATAGAAACGACTCTTAGTGCCCTAAATATCAGAAATGTATGGTGGTAAATTATAGAGAAGAGAACCCATGGACTTTTTAAATTAGAGTACGAAGGTAATGGTATGATTAGTTTATGTAGCAAAACTTATCATTGTTTCGGGGATAATAATAATACTAGTACAAAAGGGTTAGCTAAACAACACAATACACTAGATAAAAATACTTTTTTGACAGTTCTCAACTCACAACACGCACAGAACGGGAAAAATGTAGGATTTAAAACACATAAGGGTCAATTTTACATCACACAACACCGAGATTCCTTCGTATTTCTATAAAACGACAAGTCCAAAGCGACAATGTGACAACTAGCCCCTAGATATCTAGTGCCGTCTTTCCTGTATCTGTGATAAACCTTCTTATTTACTATAAATTTACTGTGATAACCCTTTCTATCCTATTGAACCTGTATTTATTAAAGCTACTATGGGTCCTTATACATACAATTGCATATATATATTGCTATGTTTCTCTATATGATTGTCTATAAATATACACATTTACCATATAATAAATATACTCTGACTATGTTGACATGTATAATAAATTGTACCTTATGCTTACGAAAATAAAATGATATAAACGCCTTTTATTGTATTATGTATATTTATATGGCTCTACATAGTGTCTTCTGATTGTAACCATGTTTATATGTATACTTGTGTACTAACCTCTACTTTCCTACTATATCCCTATATAAATGTAGCTATTCCTATTGTTTATATTTCGTCTATTGTATATAAATGTATATATCTGTTGTATGCATATCTATCTATATACTGTGTATATAAAGGTATCTACTCTAATAGTGTCTAATGTGTTACTATGTTTGTACTTCCTCTACTTCCTACTATTATATCCTTATATGTGTCTGCCTACCTAATGTTGAAAGTGAGAGAGAGATAAAAAGAAAGAAAGATAAAGACACTAAGAAAGAAAAACATTGCTCAATAACAAGGCTGGACCATAATAATAATGTTGTTTTTGTGTTTTTTCGAATACCCTATTGTCTTAGCAACAACTATGAGTATATTCTTATATAAACTATATTAGCCCTCATTAGCCTCTCAAATGATACCTGTAGGAACGTACCTACTACTAACAAGTCTTAATTTTGTCACCAGTTGGGAAAAGAAAACATGGAAGACTTAAGACCACTCAACAAAGAACAATCCTACAAGAAAGTAAACTATTGGGATGTAAAACCATACAAGATTTCCAAATGCTAGCAACGAACCAGATCACATGGAGTTCTAAAACCTCTGCCCTATGTTCGCCTTTTGGCATGAAAGAAACAAATTAACTAACTAATCAGTAGCATTATGGATTTTTTCTGATCTGTTTTAAATCTACTGACTTTTTAAACGCTCTATGAACATTTATATCTATGATTGCATGTTTTTTCTCTCAGTTATAAATCTATGGAGGCTTTGTTCCACGAAATGTTTAATAACGATTACTCTACATATCTTCATTTATATCTATGATTGCATGTTTTTTCTCTCTGTTATAAATCTATGGAGGCTTTGTTCCACGAAATGTTTAATAACGATTACTTTACATATATATATATATATATATATGCTATCTTACACAGTACTGAAAGCCATGATACTTCCAAATAAAGTTACCGTTGGATTGAGTAAAACTACCCAGAAACCAACAGGTGAGAATTATTTAGATATTATATTGTATTATATTATGGTATTATACAGGGTGTTCAAGATAAAAGAAGCCCGATTGACAAATCGAAGCTTGAAAATCGGGCTACTTTTATGTTCAACACCCTGTAGTATATATATGGTCTACAAGGTGTGTCCTGAGCCTAGCCCTGCACTGACAGGGTTGGGATCGGCTAGTATATCTTAGGAGGGCGAAAAGTGAAATTAGTAGCCTGCTGATGACCCTCAGAAGTCAACCCCACCTCCCAGCGATGTAGACCGGGAAACTTTGACCGTGAGGTCAAAGGCTAACTGGTAATGGCTCGCCTAGGAGATGGACTCCCTAGGTCAGAGATTCTTTTTTTTTTTTTTTTTTTGTGCTTGGGAGTTATCCCTGACAAAAAATCTCGGTGGAGGTCTGGCCTCCCCAGACTTGTGATATCAGTGGATTTACCCTGATATCCAAGATCCAGACCCCCAGCTATAGGCAAATAGCCCCACTGCCTTGTGGGAGCCTCGGGAGAGGCAAAGGCTATGGGAGTACACCAAACAGAAAATCCAGAGCGGAGCCCTAAGGCGGACAGGCATCAAGTGATGTCCTACCGGCAGCTCCTGCAACCGAACTGATACCAGATGTCGTGCTTGCACTCCTCTGGATTCTATCAGCGAGGTCGAGAGGGAGTAGTTGACGCTTGGGCAACTCAGCTATTCCATAAAAATCGTCCAGGCATGTCATACGGAGAGGTCACTTCGTGGTCGACTTTGTTGACCAAACCAACACGGAAGACAACAGTTACGGGTTATAAGTCCAGCTCAATTGGCGTAGAGTATCGGACGCCACAGGTTGTCTTCGACGGTGGGAGAGATCATCAAGTCTCATTGGACAGCTACAGCCGCTCCGCCGGGCAGACCCCGGACAATAAGGTGTTATCCCGACACAGTTCACCTGCTTCAATGGGTGCTTGGAGCTTAAGGTATTACATGACAAGTGAACTGTAAGTACCGCATCAAACATAAATTATAAAATCAAGAAGGCTCCAGCTCTCGCTTGGTAAGCTGGAACGTAAGGACAATGTGTTCTGGCCTCTCAGAAGATCTTACACAGATACACGACATACGGAAAACTGCAGTAATTAACAATGAGCTCAAACGACTTGGAGTGGACATCGCAGCACTACAGGAGACACGACTCGCTTAAAATGGATCGCTGAGGGAACAAGACTACACGTTCTACTGGCAAGAAAAAGCTCAAGACGAACCAAGACTGCATGGAGTAGGATTTGCCATACAAAATACACTGCTCCACATGGTAGAACCTCCAATAAACGGCTCAGACCGTATTTTATCCATTAAACTCCTCACAGTAATAGGCCTGGTCCATCTCTTCAGTGTATACGCACCAACACTACACTCAAAGCCTGACGTAAAAGATAAATTTTATGAGGAGATACAATCAGAAATCAGTAGAATTCCCCAAAACCAACACCTATACCTAATGGGGGACTTCAATGCCAGAATTGAGCTGATCACAACTCTTGGCCATCGTGCCTTGGAAAACATGGTACTGGAAAAATTAATGAAAATGGACAACGGCTACTGGAGATATGCAACTACAACAACCTTTCCATCACAAACACTTTCTTTAATACCAAACCCTGCCACAAGGTGTCCTGGAAACACTCACGTTCACATAGATCTAGTTATAACGAGGCGAAATGCGATAAGCAGTGTGCTCAGCACTCGTAGCTACCATAGTGCTGACAGTGACACTGACCATTCACTGATATGTGGCAAAGTTAGGCTGAAAATAAAAACACTCCACCATTCGAAGAGGAAAGAGTGTTCACACATTAACACCGAAAACACCACCAAACTAGAAATGGTACAATCGTTCTGCAATACATTAGGAAGCATTCTCCAAAGCACACCAAAAGGAAATGCGGAAACAAAGTGGTCCTACATCCGGGATGCCATATATAATTCGGCCAAAACCACATTTGGTACCCGAGATAGGCAAAACCCTGATTGGTTTACTGCAAACATATTAAAGTTGTAGGCTGTCATAGCAGAAAAACGCCCTTTAAACCATAAAACAATCCAGCGCCAAGTCACTCCTTGCTCTTAGATCTGCAAGAAGTGTCGCACAAAAACAGCCAGGCGATGCGCAAACGACTACTGGCAGGAGTTATGTAGAAATATTCAGCTCTCCTTTGATACAGGAAACATAAGGGGTGTAGTAGATTGTTTATTCTCAAGTGAAAGAGAGAGTTTATTTAACAGTGAGTTAATATGTATTTGATCTGCTAAGCGCAGCATTTTGAACGAAATGATCGTGAACTTAGAACCTAAGAAGAACATGTTATATTTTGTGGTAGAGAGTTCAACCAAGTGAGGACAGACTGGAAGTCAGAATTCGACCAGAAGTGTTTCGTTTGGCGTAGAGCACTCATGGTCCGACCTAAGGGAACAAGAATATTGAACTAACGTGAAAAACTCGTTAACTAGATACAACTTACTGCCAGCCAATTAATCAGAAAAGAACCGCGTTGTTCACTATACGTAACTATGAACCTGACGAAGACCAGAAGTAAAGCAACGTGAGCATACCACCCAGCGAGACGACCAGACGACCAGATGACTGACCAGATGAACCGATGCCAGCTGATAAAGGGACCAGACGCCTGACAAGGGAACCCGATGCCAAGAGACTATTTGAAGTAGAGGACTAGACGACCAGATGTCTGTATGACTAGATTTCCAAGGCCAAGACGAGACCAGTGAATTTCCAGAAGAATCCGAACTTACCTGAGGAAGAATGAAGTTGTGAATGTCCATACTCTTCTGTATCACCGACGCCAGGTAAAAATCATTGTACTTAATGAACTATTTGAATTTATGTGGACTGATTTGTTTATAGTGTCATCGGTAAAGATTAACTTTATTGACAGAGTGATAGAATTGAGTGAAGTACTGATGTCCTGAAAGAACTAAATATTAAAGAGAATTGGCTGATAAACAATATACAATACAGAAAAATTACATACTTTGGTCACATCAAGCGTCACATTGGCCTAGAAAGAACAATACTAGAAGGCAGGGTCCCAGGACGCAGAGGCAGACCAAGAAGAAGATGGCTACAAGATATTAAAAAACCATGAACATGACCCATCGACGAAGTGGGCGAACTGGCAAGAGACAGAGTGAATTTCAGATGTGCTGCAAAGAGAGCAACGTCCTATAAAGGATACGCACCTTGATGATGATAGGGGTGTTCATGAGGACGATAGGAAAGCCTTCGGCCCAGCTATCAAAAAGACTGCACCTCTTAAAACAAAAACAGGGGAAGTTCTAATCGATCGCAAAAACAGATGGAACGCTGGGTGGAACATTATCTAGAGTTATATTCCATCCAAATATTGTAACGACATCGCGTTTGATGCAATTAAAGCTCTTCCGACCTTGAGCACATTAGACCAGATGCCCTCAAAGGCAGAAATCAGTATTGCCATTGATACCCTGGCAAACGGGAAAGCAACTGGAAAGGACGGCATCCCCTAAAGTAATCAAATGTGCTAGCAAACTCTCCTGACCAGTCTGCATGAATTGTGCCTTATGCTGGGAGGAGGGACAAGTGTCCTCAGGACATGAGAGATGTAAACATCATCACCTTGTATAAAAATAAAGGTGATCGTGGTGACTGTAATAACTACTGTGGTATCTCGTTGCTCAGCATCTGGGAAGGTCTTCGCACGCGTAATACTAAATAGGTTACAAAAGCTAGCAAACCAAGTATACCCTGAGTCACAATGTGGATTTAGATCCAACAGATCCACTATTGACATGTTATTCTCCTTGAGACAACTGCAGGAGAAATGTAGCGAACAACGCATGCCACTGTATATTGCCTTCATAGATCTAAAATGGCATTTGACCTAGTGAGTAGAGATGGCCTCTTCAAGCTTTTGGAAAAAATCAGCTGCCCTCCTACATTGCTTAAAATCATAAAATCATTCCATAACAACATGAAGGGTACAGTGATGTTTGATGGTGCCTCCTCCAGAGCTTTTCCTATCAACAGCGGTGTCAAGCAAGGGTGCGTACTTGCACCCACACTCTTTGTGATATTTTTCTCCCTACTTCTCTCCCATGCTTTTGAATCCGCCTAAGAAGGAATATTTCTCCACACAAGATCAGATGGAAAATTGTTCAACATGGCGCGACTTAAAACAAAAGACAGGCAAGCATGGCGAGCGGGAGTAAGGGGCGGCTAAAAAGAAAAGAAGAAACAACATCACATGTGGAGGCAAAAGAGAGCACAGAGAGCAGAGAGAACATACCATGCATCGACTCTCGTCTCCAGTTGTACCTGCAGTAACTGTGGCAAGGATTGCCACTCTAGAATAGGCCATTACAGCCACATAAAACGTGATTCAGCACAGAACATACTACGTGACGCAACACCTATTGTCTCCTGAGACAAAGAGGCCAATGATGATTATATTATATATCTACAAAAATTAACTAGACAATCCGCTCTGACAATACTCTTTATTTTGTCTAGCGACCATACGACAAAACCATGAAGAGAAACACATTTATTTAATCATTGTATTCTAGGTATTGATACAGTCATTGATTCATGAGATCATTATTATTACATTTTGTTAAAGAACCATGTTTGTTTCGATCTTGAGATCCAATCTTATTGAGAGAATCACCACTAAAAGAGGTGGACACATTTACATATCTGGGAAGTGTCGTCAACATTCAAGGTGGCACAGATGAAGATGTTAAGATTAGAATACAAAAGGCAAGATCAGCATTTGCCATTCTGAAGAACATATGGAGTTCAAGAATGATTAGGAATAAAACTAAGATAATGATATTTAACTCAAATGTCAAGTCTGTCCTTCTGTATGGAGCAGAGACATGGAGAACAACTAAAGGAACACCAAAAGTTGCAAACATTCATCAATAGATGCCTACGCAAGATACTACATCTGAGATGGTACGACAGGACCACAAACAGAGAACTGTGGATAGGACAGACAACGGCAGGTGGAACAAGAGATAATGAGCAGAAGGTGGAGATGGATAGGAAACACACTGAGGAAACCCCCTAACAGCATCGTGAGACAGGCTCTCGATGGAACCCCAGGGCAATAGAAGTGAGGGAAGACCCAGAAACACCTGGAGACGGGAGTTAGAGATGGAATGCAAGAGGACGGGGAGAGAGTGGCGAGATCTGGAAGCGATGGCCTTGATAGGCGGGCTTGAAGGCCTTGGTTGCGGACTCATGCTTCCCTAGGGCGAAGGGTGAAGAAGACACTGTTCTTTAATTTCAAAAATTGACCATTTTTATCATTTCATGTGTTATTTGTCGTTCAACGACCAATTACGAGTCGACCGAAAATTGTTGGAGGTCGTTGTTTATTGATTTGTCTGTCAACAAATCCTGTTCATGTGCATTAATTTCACACGTGAAATACAGTTATAGATCCGAATGCACACATACGTGTCTTATATTTGTGGCCCATATGGCACTTTTCGCCGGGTAAAAATGCCTAGGGCATTCTTTGAAAAATTCGAAACGATTGTCTAAATAATTACCAATGTGTCACCTGTATAAGGCCCGGGACGGCTGGTGATACAGTTAACACAATAAATGGTCATTTTATACAGCTGGTATCGGAACAGTTTTAATAAAATTTGAACTAAAGTAAGGTGTGTAATAATTACTTTGTAAATTATAACAAGCTTTAATGTAACACACGTTGAGAATGAACATATACGGACAGACAACCAGCCAGGCATACAGACACTCAGACATAAAAATACACAAACAACCTGGCTTAAAGAAATGTACCCATAAAACCAGACAAACCGATAGGTCAGGTACAGACACATAACCATATCAGAAGACAGACATGCAACCAGATATGAAAGATAGAAAGACAAACAGACAGTTGGGCAACGAGACATTGCGATTGGAAACGAACAGGTAGGTTCGGAACGGAGGTAATGAACAAAGATCGATAGTAAAACATTACAAGTCTAAGACAAAAGAAGCACATGTAGTTTTAACAATGAAAATCAGATTTTAAAGTCCTCAGTGGGATCAACTGCCGCTGATTTTACGGACAAAACATAAGGGGGGGGAGGATTCCTGAAATTGCCCGAGGGCATTATCGATAACCCGCTTTACCTGTGCAGGTGAAGCGTTTCGAAGAGGAGTTGTTTAGAATTTACCTGAGCTCTAACAATGAGTCAATAGAAAAAGAGTAAACCATACACGACCTTGTTAATTTTCAACCGGTGAGTCACCGCGACGAAACTAAACTTCTGGCTTTATGAAATAATTTATTTTCTGACAAAATGTTAAAACAAAAGTATTACATCGTTATTCCTGCTAATTAAAAACATACAAATACGAAACTTAAAGAGTCTTGTTTGTTTCTGTAAGGTGAGTATTTCAAATACAAACACCCTATGGTTTTCTCCTAGTGGTGATAAAAACGAGGTACTGTTTCTGCCTTTTCTCGCAGTGGTTCTCAGCCGAAACTTGTCTGGAACATAGAAACGACTCTTAGTGCCCCTAAATATCAGAAATGTATGGTGGTAAAATTATACGAGAAGAGAACCCATGGACTTTTTAAATTAGAGTACGAAGGTAATGGTATGATTAGTTTATGTAGCAAAACTTATCATTGTTTCGGGGATAATAATAATACTAGTACAAAAGGGTTAGCTAAACAACACAATACACTAGATAAAAATACTTTTTTGACAGTTCTCAACTCACAACACGCACAGAACGGGAAAAATGTAGGATTTAAAACACATAAGGGGTCAATTTTTACATACACACAACACCGAGATTCCCTTTCGTATTTCTATATAAAACGACAAGTCCAAAGCGACAATGTGACAACTAGCCCCCTAGATATCTAGTACCCGTCTTTCCTGTATCTGTGATAAACCTTCTTATTTACTATAAATTTACTGTGATAACCCTTTCTATCCTATTGAACCTGTATTTATTAAAGCTACTATGGGTCCTTATACATACAATTGCATATATATATTGCTATGTTTTCTATGATTGTCTATAAATATACACATTTACCATATAATAAATATACTCTGACTATGTTGACATGTATAATAAATTGTACCTTATGCTTACGAAAATAAAATGATATAAACGCCTTTTATTGTATTATGTATATTTATATGGCTCTACATAGTGTCTTCGTATTGTAACCATGTTTATATGTATACTTGTGTACTAACCTCTACTTTCCTACTATATCCCTATATAAATGTAGCTATTCCTATTGTTTATATTTCGTCTATTGTATATAAATGTATATATCTGTTGTATGCATATCTATCTATATACTGTGTATATAAAGGTATCTAGCTCTACATAGTGTCTAATGTGTTACTATGTTTGTACTTACCTCTACTTTCCTACTATTATATCCTTATATGTGTCTGCCTACCTAATGTTGAAAGTGAGAGAGAGATAAAAAGAAAGAAAGATAAAGACACTAAGAAAGAAAAACATTGCTCAATAACAAGGCTGGACCATAATAATAATGTTGTTTTTTTGTGTTTTTTCGAATACCCTATTGTCTTAGCAACAACTATGAGTATATTCTTATATAAACTATATTAGCCCCTCATTAGCCTCTCAAATGATACCTGTAGGGAACGTACCCTACTACTAACAAGTCTTAATTTTGTCACCAGTTGGGAAAAGAAAACATGGAAGACTTAAGACCACTCAACAAAGAACAATCCTACAAGAAAGTAAACTATTGGGATGTAAAACCATACAAGATTTCCAAATGCTAGCAACGAACCAGATCACATGGAGTTCTAAAACCTCTGCCCTATGTTCGCCTTTTGGCATGAAAGAAACAAATTAACTAACTAATCAGTAGCATTATGGATTTTTTCTGATCTGTTTTAAATCTACTGACTTTTTAAACGCTCTATGAACATTTATATCTATGATTGCATGTTTTTTCTCTCAGTTATAAATCTATGGAGGCTTTGTTCCACGAAATGTTTAATAACGATTACTCTACATATCTTCATTTATATCTATGATTGCATGTTTTTTCTCTCTGTTATAAATCTATGGAGGCTTTGTTCCACGAAATGTTTAATAACGATTACTTTACATATATATATATATATATATAGCTATCTTACAAGTACTGAAAGCCATGATACTTCCAAATAAAGTTACCGTTGGATTGAGTAAAACTACCCAGAAACCAACAGGTGAGAATTATTTAGATATTATATTGTATTATATTATGGTATTATACAGGGTGTTCAAGATAAAAGAAGCCCGATTGACAAATCGAAGCTTGAAAATCGGGCTACTTTTATGTTCAACACCCTGTAGTATATATATGGTCTACAAGGTGTGTCCTGAGCCTAGCCCTGCACTGACAGGGTTGGGATCGGCTAGTATATCTTAGGAGGGCGAAAAGTGAAATTAGTAGCCTGCTGATGACCCTCAGAAGTCAACCCCACCTCCCAGCGATGTAGACTGGGAAACTTTGACCGTGAGGTCAAAGGCTAACTGGTAATGGCTCGCCTAGGGAGATGGACTCCTAGGTCAGGATTTCTTTTTTTTTTTTTTTTTGTGCTTGGGGAGTTATCCGACAAAAATCTCGGTGGAGGTCTGGCCTCCCCAGACTTGTGATATCAGTGGATTTACCCTGATATCCAAGATCCAGACCCCCAGCTATAGGCAAATAGCCCCACTGCCTTGTGGGAGCCTCGGGAGAGGCAAAGGCATGGAGTACACCAAACAGAAAACCAGAGCGGAGCCCCTAAGGCGGACAGGCATCAAGTGATGTCCTACCGGCAGCTCCTGCAACCGAACTGATACCAGATGTCGTGCTTGCACTCCTCTGGATTCTATCAGCGAGGTCGAGGGGGTAGTTGACGCTTGGGCAACTCAGCTATTCCATAAAAATCGTCCAGGCATGCGTCACGGAGAGGTCACTTCGTGGTCGACTTTGTTGACCAAACCAACACGGAAGACAACAGTTACGGGTTATAAGTCCAGCTCAATTGGCGTAGAGTATCGGACGCCACAGGTTGTCTTCGACGGTGGAGAGATCATCACGTCTCATTGGACAGCTACAGCCGCCTCAGCCGGGCAGACCCCCGGACAATAAGGTGTTATCCCGACACAGTTCACCTGCTTCAATGGGTGCTTGGAGCTTAAGGTATTACATGACAAGTGAACTGTAAGTACCGCATCAAACATAAATTATAAAATCAAGAAGGCTCCAGCCCTTCGCTTGGTAAGCTGGAACGTAAGGACAATGTGTTCTGGCCTCTCAGAAGATCTTACACAGATACACGACATACGGAAAACTGCAGTAATTAACAATGAGCTCAAACGACTTGGAGTGGACATCGCAGCACTACAGGAGACACGACTCGCTGAAAATGGATCGCTGAGGGAACAAGACTACACGTTCTACTGGCAAGAAAAAGCTCAAGACGAACCAAGACTGCATGGAGTAGGATTTGCCATACAAAATACACTGCTCCACATGGTAGAACCTCCAATAAACGGCTCAGACCGTATTTTATCCATTAAACTCCTCACAGTAATAGGCCTGGTCCATCTCTTCAGTGTATACGCACCAACACTACACTCAAAGCCTGACGTAAAAGATAAATTTTATGAGGAGATACAATCAGAAATCAGTAGAATTCCCAAAACCAACACCTATACCTAATAGGGGACTTCAATGCCAGAATTGGAGCCGATCACAACTCTTGGCCATCGTGCCTTGGAAAACATGGTGCTGGAAAATTAATGAAAATGGACAACGGCTACTGGAGATATGCAACTACAACAACCTTTCCATCACAAACACTTTCTTTAATACCAAACCCTGCCACAAGGTGTCCTGGAAACACTCACGTTCACATAGATCTAGTTATAACGAGGCGAAATGCGATAAGCAGTGTGCTCAGCACTCGTAGCTACCATAGTGCTGACAGTGACACTGACCATTCACTGATATGTGGCAAAGTTAGGCTGAAAATAAAAACACTCCACCATTCGAAGAGGAAAGAGTGTTCACACATTAACACCGAAAACACCACCAAACTAGAAATGGTACAATCGTTCTGCAATACATTAGGAAGCATTCTCCAAAGCACACCAAAAGGAAATGCGGAAACAAAGTGGTCCTACATCCGGGATGCCATATATAATTCGGCCAAAACCACATTTGGTACCCGAGATAGGCAAAACCCTGATTGGTTTACTGCAAACATATTAAAGTTGTAGGCTGTCATAGCAGAAAAAACTGCCCTTTAAACCATAAAAACAATCCAAGCGCCAAGTCACTCCTTGCTCTTAGATCTGCAAGAAGTGTCGCACAAAAACAGCCAGGCGATGCGCAAACGACTACTGGCAGGAGTTATGTAGAAATATTCAGCTCTCCTTTGATACAGGAAACATAAGGGGTGTAGTAGATTGTTTATTCTCAAGTGAAAGAGAGAGTTTATTTAACAGTGAGTTAATATGTATTTGATCTGCTAAGCGCAGCATTTTGGAACGAGAAATGATCGTGAACTTAGAACCTAAGAAGAACATGTTATATTTTGTGGTAGAGAGTTCAACCAAGTGAGGACAGACTGGAAGTCAGAATTCGACCAGAAGTGTTTCGTTTGGCGTAGAGCACTCATGGTCCGACCTAAGGGAACAAGAATATTGAACTAACGTGAAAAACTCGTTAACTAGATACAACTTACTGCCAGCCAATTAATCAGAAAAGAACCGCGTTGTTCACTATACGTAACTATGAACCTGACGAAGACCAGAAGTAAAGCAACGTGAGCATACCACCCAGCGAGACGACCAGACGACCAGATGACTGACCAGATGAACCGATGCCAGCTGATAAAGGGACCAGACGCCTGACAAGGGAACCTGATGCCAAGAGACTATTTGAAGTAGAGGACTAGACGACCAGATGTCTGTATGACTAGATTTCCAAGGCCAAGACGAGACCAGTGAATTTTCAGAAGAATCCGAACTTACCTGAGGAAGAATGAAGTTGTGAATGTCCATACTCTTCTGTATCACCGACGCCAGGTAAAAAATCATTGTGACTTAATGAACTATTTGAATTTATGTGGACTGATTTGTTTATAGTGTCATCGGTAAAGATTAACTTTATTGACAGAGTGATAGAATTGAGTGAAGTACTGATGTCCTGAAAGAACTAAATATTAAAGAGAATTGGCTGATAAACAATATACAATACAGAAAAATTACATACTTTGGTCACATCAAGCGTCACATTGGCCTAGAAAGAACAATACTAGAAGGCAGGGTCCCAGGACGCAGAGGCAGACCAAGAAGAAGATGGCTACAAGATATTAAAAAACCATGAACATGACCCATCGACGAAGTGGGCGAACTGGCAAGAGACAGAGTGAATTTCAGATGTGCTGCAAAGAGAGCAACGTCCTATAAAGGATACGCACCTTGATGATGATGAAGGGGTGTTCATGAGGACATTAGGAAAGCCTTCGGCCCAGCTATCAAAAAGACTGCACCTCTTAAAACAAAAACAGGGAAGTTCTAATCGATCGCAAAAACAGATGGAACGCTGGGTGGAACATTATCTAGAGTTATATTCCATCCAAATATTGTAACTGACATCGCGTTTGATGCAATTAAAGCTCTTCCGACCTTGAGCACATTAGACCAGATGCCCTCAAAGGCAGAAATCAGTATTGCCATTGATACCCTGGCAAACGGGAAAGCAACTGGAAAGGACGGCATCCCCCCTAAAGTAATCAAATGTGCTAAGCAAACTCTCCTGACCAGTCTGCATGAATTATTGTGCCTATGCTGGGAGGAGGGACAAGTGCCTCAGGACATGAGAGATGCAAACATCATCACCTTGTATAAAAATAAAGGTGATCGTGGTGACTGTAACAACTACCGTGGTATCTCGTTGCTCAGCATCGTGGGAAGGTCTTGCACGCGTAATACTAAATAGGTTACAAAAGCTAGCAAACCAAGTATACCCTGAGTCACAATGTGGATTTAGATCCAACAGATCCACTATTGACATGTTATTCTCCTTGAGACAACTGCAGGAGAAATGTAGCGAACAACGCATGCCACTGTATATTGCCTTCATAGATCTAAAATGGCATTTGACCTAGTGAGTAGAGATGGCCTCTTCAAGCTTTTGGAAAAAAAATCGGCTGCCCTCCTACATTGCTTAAAATCATAAAATCATTCCATAACAACATGAAGGGTACAGTGATGTTTGATGGTGCCTCCTCCAGAGCTTTTCCTATCAACAGCGGCGTCAAGCAGGGGTGCGTACTTGCACCCACACTCTTTGTGATATTTTTCTCCCTACTTCTCTCCCATGCTTTTGAATCCGCCTAAGAAGGAATATTTCTCCACACAAGATCAGATGGAAAATTGTTCAACATGGCGCGACTTAAAACAAAAGACAGGCAAGCATGGCGAGCGGAGTAAGGGCGGCTAAAAAGAAAAGAAGAAAACAACATCACATGTGGAGGCAAAAGAGAGCACAGAGAGCAGAGAGAACATACCATGCATCGACTCTCGTCTCCAGTTGTACCTGCAGTAACTGTGGCAAGGATTGCCACTCTAGAATAGGCCATTACAGCCACATAAAACGTGATTCAGCACAGAACATACTACGTGACGCAACACCTATTGTCTCCTGAGACAAAGAGGCCAATGATGATTATATTATATATCTACAAAAATTAACTAGACAATCCGCTCTGACAATACTCTTTATTTTGTCTAGCGACCATACGACAAAACCATGAAGAGAAACACATTTATTTAATCATTGTATTCTAGGTATTGATACAGTCATTGATTCATGAGATCATTATTATTACATTTTGTTAAAGAACCATGTTTGTTTCGATCTTGAGATCCAATCTTATTGAGAGAATCACCACTAAAAGAGGTGGACACATTTACATATCTGGGAAGTGTCGTCAACATTCAAGGTGGCACAGATGAAGATGTTAAGATTAGAATACAAAAGGCAAGATCAGCATTTGCCATTCTGAAGAACATATGGAGTTCAAGAATGATTAGGAATAAAACTAAGATAATGATATTTAACTCAAATGTCAAGTCTGTCCTTCTGTATGGAGCAGAGACATGGAGAACAACTAAAGGGAACACCAAAAAGTTGCAAACATTCATCAATAGATGCCTACGCAAGATACTACATCTGAGATGGTACGACAGGACCACAAACAGAGAACTGTGGGATAGGACAGGACAACGGCAGGTGGAACAAGAGGTAATGAGCAGAAGGTGGAGATGGATAGGACACACACAGCCAGAAACTCCGAACATGTGAAGGTGACAGTTTAGATGTTTTGCCTGTGGATGTATGTAAAGTTTATAAGGATAATTGGGATACTATAAGGACCCATAGTAGAATTAATAAGTATTTGTCTACTTTTACCTTTTTTCATGCCCCTGATAGGACATTCTCTTGAGACTGGACAGCTAGTTTAGAGAGTATATTTCAGCAACAAACTAAGAGGTTTAAAATTAATTATAGTCACCACACGATTCAGAGACATAGAGAGACGACCGAACTTAGATGCACTCAGGCTTCTTCTAATAATGCACTCATCTTAGATTTACCTAAATTAATCAATAATCGACAAGACTTGGACGAGTTTGTAAAACGTACATGACAGCAGGGACATGGTAGGTACAGCCACGTTTAATCGACCCGACACGAAATTTGTAGTTGACTCTGTCGCCGCACAAGCTTTTATGTCTATCATTTAAATGAATATCAATAGGTTGTACCTAACAGACATCCCAGAACACATTACAAACAATAAATTCATTAATAGCTTACAAAACGACTCACACTCCAAACTTTATAAAGATAATTTATGCTTCTTTATGTGTCTTTCACTCTTTAAAGGGTCCCAGTTAAAAACGTTAGGAAAAGTGACAACAACTTCTTAATCAATGGGAATTAAATCAGGGATAAAGGCAGTAGGGCTTTCCCGGGATTAGTTTAACTCAAATTCAGCATTAGAACAATGTTTTGGTTTTAATATAGATATTTTTGAGTATGTAGATGAGAGTCTGACACCAAAACTCTGCGGTAGTAATACTTTTAAGGAAACCGTGCCTTTATTATATTTTAAAGAGCACTTCATGTATATAGCTGATATAAATCAAGCCGCAAATTCTTATCTTCTTCTTCTTCTTTTGTCGTCACACTGCTACCAGGTTGTTGCCCAGTGTCGTGGTTTTCTGTTTTTGTCTTGCGCTGTTCTGGTGGCTTGTGTGATTGTTATCTTTGCTCTTTCACAGGATGCTGCCACGCCATCTAACCATCTTTTCCGTGGTCTTCCTCTTGCCTTCTTTCCCGATGTTCTGTTGTAGAAGACTCTGTATACTGTGGAGTTTGGATGCATTCTTATTAAGTGGCCAAACCACTTCATTCTTTGTTTATCTATATAATTCAAGCACGTTTTGTGCCAACTTTCTTTCTTATGCTGATGTTGGTGATTCTGTCTTTTCTTGTGTTGTTGGTAACTTTTCTCAGGCAACGCATTTCACATGTAGTTATTTTTTGTGACTCGCTTTGCTCAATGTCCATGTTTGGCTCTGGTAACACAAAGTAGGTATAAAAATGCTGTTGATCATTTGTTTCTTAGCTGCCTGTGAAATTTTGGGTGCCTTAACAATGGGGCTAGCTGGTAGGTTACAGCATTTGCTTTTGTACTCTAGCCTCTATCTCTCTATCTAGTTTTCCGTCTTCTGTGAATATGCTTCCTAAGTATTTGAATTCTTTCACTTGGTTTATTTTAGTGCCATTGACATGGATGTCTAGATTATTATGTTTTCTTCCCATATTCATTATTTCTGTTTTAGTGTTGTTGATTTTCATGTCATGTTTCACACAATTATTGTTCAAAGTGTCAATATGATGTTGTAGATCTTGTTCATTTGATGTATCAGGCACTGATCATCTGCAAAAGCAGTTCATTTATTTCATCATTATCTGATGAAATAAATGAACTGCTTTTCTTATAGTTGTCCTAATTCTTTTGACTAAATATTTAAAGGATCTTCCTGACCCATGAAACTAACAAAGTATTCTATCAAGTATTCTATCAAGTAATAAAGTGCAAATTCTTATAGTTGTCCTAAATGCGGAACGTTACAAAGTATTCTATCAAGTATTCTATCAAGTAATAAAGTGCAAATTCTTATAGTTGTCCTAAATGCGGAACGTTACAAAGTATTCTATCAAGTATTCTATCAAGTAATAAAGTGCAAATTCTTATAGTTGTCCTAAATGCGGAACGTTATGGAAATTTTATAAATTTATGGATAGACATGAGAAAACATATAATGAGGGTAGGACTAAAGAATGTTATAAGGGTGGAATTTATAACGTACCCGAGACTATATGGGATTCTATATCGAATTATTGGGTGGATGTCAGTACCTCATTCGTATACCCATATAGGGCCACATTCGATTGTGAATGTTATATTAGTGATATCGAGTTACCCGTAGGAGGTAAAGTGACAAAATGTTTAGCCAAACATGTCCCCTTATCGTGTTCTGTGGCTTCCAATGTGCCCGTATGGAAGCCCCTGTCTGTTTTATCACGAAGGTGATCCGCAAGAGTTGGTAAATCAAATGTTAGACCATTTGACTGCCGGCGTTCAGAGGCATCGTATGCCCTCTTGCGTGAGCAGTTTGAGGCTGTATATATACAAATAGCTGAATTAGGTAAGACTAAACTTAGCGATAGGTTAGATGCGTATTTGAGGGAATTACCCGTTATAGGTTTCAATTCGGGGAAATACGATATAAACTTAATAAAACCGTACTTGATAGAATACTTTGTTAGTTTGGCGGGTCAGGAAGATCCTTTTAAATATTTAGTCAAAAGAAATAGTAATTTCATGTGTATATCTACAGAGAAGCTTAAGTTTGTAGATATAGTGAACTATATCGCGCCTTGCTTTTCGTACTCGAAGTACTTGGCCGCCTATAAAGTAGAAGAGACAAAGGGATTTTTCTGCTATGAATACATTACCCACTTAAATAAATTACAAGAAACACACCTACCTCGAGATTCTGCTTTCTTTTCAACACTTAAAAACAATAACATTTCCACTAGTGAATACGAACACTGTCAGGCGGTTTGGGTAGATAATAAGATGTCCACCTTAAAAGATTTCCTAATTTGGTACAATAATAAAGATGTAGTTCCCTTTTTAGTCGCATTAGAACGACAAGTTAGTTTTTATTCCGATTTGGGGGTAGATATTTTTAAAGATACTATATCGGTCCCTGGGGTAACCTTAAAGTATCTATTTAAAACCCTCACGGTCTCCAAGTCACAGAAATATATCGGTTGATTGAGTATCAACCCGTGGCTTGCTTTAAGCAGTTTGGAGATGCTGTCTCCGACACTCGCCGTAAAGGTGACGTGGATTCTGTGTATGCCATCACTATCGAAACTATGAAACTTTTAGGGAATTCGGCTTTCGGCAAAACCTTAACCAATAAAACAAAATATACAAACGTGTCATATTGTAGAGCCGCTGACACTACTGGGTTAGTGAATAACCCACTTTTTAAACATGGCCCCGGTGGGAGAGGACCTTTTCGAGGTCGAATTGTTAAATAAAAAACTTGTATGGGACCTTCCCCTACAGATATGTTACTTTCTTTATCAGTACGATAAATTGAGCATGTTAGAATTTTATTATGATTTCCTAGATAAATTCGTAGATAGGTCAGATTTCCAACTATGTGAAATGGATACCGATAGTTTGTACTTGGCGCTTTCTAGGGGTAGTTTAGCTGAAGTTATTAGACCCCAACTAGTTCCCGAATTTAAGAGAGTTTACTCGCAGTGGTTCCCAGCCGAAACTTGTTTGGCACATAGAAACGAAACTCGTACCCTTAAATGTCAGAAATGTATGGAGGTAAAATATACGAGAAGAGAACCCTGGATTTTTAAATTAGAGTACGAAGGTAATGGTATGATTAGTTTATGTAGCAAAACTTATTCCAGAAAATACAATAACCACATACAATGAAGGATAATTTATTGAACACGCATAACATGCTTTCTCCATTTTTCTTAATCAACCGGCATCTGATGCCAGCTCGACCTGAATTGAAAGCGTCCGGAACTGACGCCGTCAGTCGTACGCGGTGAATTACCCGCGGTAAATATTATTAAATATTATTAAATAATATTATTAAGCCTCGGTATAAATGGAGCTACGATCAACTCTACTTTTTATTTATAAAGGCTTTAACTACAATTAATGTTTTATTTAAAAAACAAAACTTTTGTGAATGTATAAAAGTGCGTAAATGATCGAAGCGATCAAAGGGAAATTACCGTTGATTAAGATAGTCGTATCTAGTTATGACCCTTGCATTAAATGTATAATCATTTAACGAATGTTGCTACATCCCGTATAAGGCATGTCCTTTTAGTAAGTCGTGTTAATGGAAACACAAGAGGACTTGCCGCCGTCGCATTCTCTGATAGCGTATACAAGGGTTTCAACATGCCGATTACACTAAAAAGCGCCTTTATTGTGCTATTGCTAGTGTACAGCAGTTGCCTCTTATGAAATGTCTTGTAGTTCGCAGTGTTGCCTTTGCCTCCTCGTGAGCCCCGGCACCATACGGGCGTAAAGCTAGCTAAGCTACAACATATGGTTTCTTACATCATATAATACTTACATTTGTGGTAGAACCGATTGTTCTTGTAGTACAATGACAATTGTAAGTACAATGAGACTTGTAGCAGCTTGTAGGTCATGAAGATTGCTCTGGTGTCAGTTAGCCGTGGTATGAAGGTGCATGGCCTCGTCTAGGGTATATTTACGTGTTTGAAGCACTCTATTGGTAGACAAAACCAATCATAGACAAAGACCCAACGTGTGTTCAGCGATATTGACCAATCACATTCGTTGATTGCCCGTTCGAATATGAACCGAAGCATTAGTCATCAATCAATCACAGTGATTGACAGATGAAGCTTTATTCATCAACCAATCACATTGCTCGATGATCCGAAGCGTTTTTCGGCAACGAATCACATTGTTCGATACATCTTCACGAAATCACATCTTACTTTTTGTGTGGTAAGACATCTCATGGTAATTATAAGACAATGAGTCACTGTAAGACAATGACTGTTTTTAAAAAAAAACCTAGTTTGACCTACACTACACTGTTCTTTAATTTCAAAAATTTACAATTTTTATCATTTCAGGGATGTTTGTTGATCTTTGCGCAGCAAACCAGTTGGTTATAGGAGGTAGCCTTTTTCAGCACAAAAGAACCCACACAGCTACATGGATATCACCAGACCACAGGACAGAAAACCAAATCAACCACATCTGCATAACAGGGAAGTTCAGAAGGTCACTGTACGACGTAAAAGTATATAGAGGAGCAGATGTGGCCTCTGATCACCACCTTGTTATAGCAAAGGTGCGAATGAAACTCAAGAGATTCATGACGACCACGCATGGTAACAGGGTGAGATACAATGTGGGACATCTGAAGGAGCAGAAGGGAAAGGATATATTTAGTGTCACGATTTCCAACAAATTCGAGGCCCTAGAAGTTGATGAAGGAAGTATTGAAGACCACTGGCATAAAGTTAAAGAAGCCTGGACTAGCACTTGTGAAACTACCCTTGGAGAAAAGATATGCCCCCACAAGGAATGGCTATCAGAGTCAACGTTAGATAAGATAACAGAGAGAAGAGGCAGAAAGGCTGACCTCTGTAATAGCAGAACAAGATCAGCAAAGGCCGCAGCACAAGAAAAATACACAAAAGCCAACAGGGAGGTGAAGAGAAGTATAAAAGCAGATAAAAGAAAGTATATAGATAACCTGGCAAGAGAAGCAGAAGTGGCAGCAGCTAAGGGTAACCTGAAAGATTTATACGATAACACAAGGAAATTGACAAGGAAATACCAACAAATAAATAAACCAATTAAGGACAAGGCTGGAAGATTACTCGGCAATGCTCAAGAACAGATGCAGAGGTGGGCAGAACATTTCAAAGACCTTTTAAATAGGCCAGTTTCCCTAGGCCAACCGGACATAGATCCAGCTGCAAAAGATCTAACAATTGACTGTAGCAAGCCAAGCAAAGCGGAAATAAAGACGGCCATTCTCCAACTACGAAATGGTAAAGCTACAGGCCCAGATAGTATACCTGCAGAGGTCATAAAAGCTAAGGTTGTCAAAGGCATTAAGGGTTATGATGCAAATGCTTTATATCTATATGTCTTCAGATTTTCATATAACTAGGAATAAAGAAGATGGGTTTAAGTCACATAAAGTTAATTATTGTACACGACAATGTAGGGAATATTTAACTTGGGTTGCCTATAAAAACAATATACATTTAAAAACGCAATTTAATGGGCGAGAAATGAGTTTAGAGCTAGAAATATTAGGGTTGATGGATGGGATAAAACAAATAGATCCGTATTTCAGTTTAACGGCTGTCTCTTTCATGTGCATAAAGATTGTCATATTACAGCTGGTAGAGATATTAACCCCGTAAATAAGAAATCCTTGGTAGAGTTAGTTGAAAAAACACGCGAAATTCACGATTATTTAGTTAATGATGTTAGAGTGATAGTTACCGAAATGTGGGAGTGTGAATGGCAGGCCCTAAAGAGATCCGATCCGTCAATCAACGCTTTTCTGCGCGAAAAATAATCGCGGCCAAAAGCCTCCTGGGGTAAATACCCATTGTCCGATAAAAAATCCTGGAGGCGGTATTAGACGAAACATTTTGGATTAGTAGAGTGCGATCTCCATGTCCGACTCTTAACATCAAAGGAAACCGTTATAATACACAAAATCCAGGTTTCTATCAAATTTCTTCCATCGCATATTTGCACGGCACCTACAAGTTGGTGTAAAGCTACACAAATTGATATTTTACACACTGCAATGAATCAGGGCATGAGTTAAGCTGAACGTACAGCAATGTTCAAACAAATGAAGACTGATAATGATAACAAAAGAAGTTCATATATAGCTTAACACAAACACAAAGTACTACAGTTTTACAAAATAAGATAAACAGTGATGATAAATACACTGTTTTCTTGATTTAAAAGGTTTTGGTCACAAATAATACAACAAGAATGATTTAGAATTTTTGAGGGAACAATACAATGGATTCCATATGGGAATACAACCTATTTAATGAAAATTAAATAAACAACAAATGAAATGAGTGTAAACATACAAAACTGAAAGGCAAGAGAAACACAAACAATATATGGGATAAATGACTATATGGAGCAACACACATTGGTGACAACAAGGCACGAGATAAGACAGTACTAACAGCAGAAGGTACGCGTTGAGTCCAAGAGGCTTCCAAAGTGCCATAGGAATGGAATAAATGTTCTTCCAGGTGAACTGACTGTGATCATCGGAGGAATATGACTGATGGTTGTGATCGATATCGTCAACTGGAATGTAGCGCATTGAGGCAAAGTCGAGGCTGCGGAGTCACAGAGCACATGAATATCGCGGGTGTTACGAATCGGTCATTGAGTCTTTACCGGTTTGCTGGTCATAGACTTGTTGAAGAACGTTTGCAGGTGACAGCATAGATGATATTGTGACTCAATACAGAAACCGTTCTGAAATGGCACATGAATGGGAAAAAGAAAGATAGTAAAATTGTACATATATGCACATAAAGACAGTGCTGACGTCTTACTAAGAAAATAAAGTGACGGATATTAGGCTGATACACTGTGCCTCAACAAACCTGAGTGCTTCTGTCCTGTCTTAGTCACTGTATGAGGTTAACACTGAATAATCAGATCAGACGAAGAATAGGAGATGATGAATGGCACTCACTAGGAACTATGAGGTGTGTGGAAGTTATGATAAGTTTAACCTGTCAAAGAGAATTGTAGCCCCCATGTATGTGAGAAGGGCCTCCTGGCGAGTACTAGCTAACCCGATGCATGGCAGATGGGCACATTCCTCCGGGCATAGGTGCTGATGGAAGAAATCAGCACCCGTGAGCCTATCAAGAAAAATCGTCATCCTCACCACAGGAGGCGACGAAGGTGCAAGAGTTGAGAAAAAGAGTCACGACAGGGCAAGGATGGAAGAGGTGATGTACAGAGAGCTATGTGTATCAGTAGGAATGCATAGTGATACTGATGGTGATAGTGAGACAGGCTGATATGAGAAGGATGTCAAGAAAGTTGACAGGAGTGTAGATGGGAGAGAACCGGAATAGCAGGGTGGGACTGAAGGTAATGATGAAGGTGACAGAAGCGGTGACAATCTGTCTCAGATACGGTAACCTAATACAATCATCGATGTGCACTAAGGATACACGGAGATTTGAAAGAGGGCCATCATAGGTGTTCCATACCAGTGTTCAAGACACTCCATGAATAGATGTGGTGGTTAGCTAACCCAGCTTTAGTACCCATGGCAGACTCTACTCAATCTGTTCAAGAATGGACAGTCAACTGAAAGGAGTTGAGAGAGAAACTAGTTCAGCAAGACGAAGGAGAGTCGAGGCGAGACAAGAGGTTCTCCTGTCGAGAAAAACTGGAGAGCTTTAAAGTCCGTCAGATCAGGTACAGAGGTAAGATACAGTGAGCAGACACTGAGGAGGAGAGGCGATAAAAGTCTGCAGGCAACAAACTTAGTAACAGAAGAAAAACAGAAAAGTGTGGTTAGTATTCTTTCAAGAATGTAGTTGTAGGGTGATTCATAGATTGAAGATACTTATCAAGGAATTCGGAGATATGTCTCCAGACAAGAGCAAGTAGAAACAACAGGCCTACCAGGATTGTAGGGAAGTTTATGAATTTTTTTAAGAATATAGAATATGAATGAATAATAATCATTTGATGATATTATAGACGATGTGCCGGTAGAAGGTCTTGAGTGCAATGAGGTTCTTGATGACTGTGGCTGACTCAGCTATTGTTGGGATACATCAAGATGAATATTATTGCAGAACAGGTGTTGGGCGTAAAGTTACGGCCTTCTGATGCAGTTGTTTCATCTACAATGACTCATGGCACCTGACCTTTATCAGCGTGGTTTGTTATATAAACGCCTAGGCGCTCCTAACATGTCCGTCTGAGTTTTCGTGTTTCATCACTACTCCGCCCATGTGACGACACACATGAACTCGCTGACATAGGTGGAAGCCTCAGCACTTGGGTGCGCGCTCACTCAAATCTATTTCTGCCATTCAGGAGTTGATGATGTCCAGGTCACAGCACATCCGATCATGTTCCTCCGATGACGCAGTCGATCGCCCGAGAACTGTTCTTCATTTCATTCTATAGTACTTTTACGACCCTGACCCAATGCGCATTACATTCCGATGTTTGCAATTGCCTTATCTCGTGCCTTGTTATCTATATGTAGTTGCCCATATACAAAGTCATTATCTACTATACTGCTTATTGCCTTCTTCTTTCCACTTTTCGGGTTTTTTGTGCTGTACTCATTTGTTGTTTGGTTTTATTCTAAGATTTTCATTATTAGATAGGTTTATGTTTCCACATGTAATCGTCCATTTACAGTGTTCTCGAAATTGTCATTTTGTTGGTATTGTTTGTTTGATAAAGTCCTTGGTCGAAAAACGTTGTTGTTTATCGTCACTGCTTATGCATTTTGTAAAACTGTGTACTTGTGTTTACGTGTTTAGCTATTTTTCAAAAAGTTTTACCGCAGTTCCACCTCTGTTCCATATATAGATAGATGAGTCAGTGAGTGGCGCAGAGTCAGAGTAGGAACACAAATCAGAAACAATAAGTAGGTCATCAGATATACACCAATGATGTAAATTACGTTCGTAACAAATCGTAAATCGTAAAACTGTGTAAATGGTAATTTCATTTCTCTTACTTAAATTTCAATTTACTGCCTGAAGTACACATCATTTTTTAAGCAATACTGAAACACTTCATGTGCGTGACAGTGGATTTAATCACAACAAGACATACAGGTGTATAATATACCCCATCCCAATATACAGTTAGGATATCGCGCTTAACAAACGAAGTAAGGAGTCTGGAAACGAATGAAAATGTTTACACTAAAATGGTACATAGATCAAGTCATGCTGTTCTACGTTACGGTGTCCATTCACTTATTAGGCATTTACCACTAATCATGAAATCATAATAGCAACATACTATTGTGTAATGATCATAATCGCAGAAAATCGGAACAAAAATGAGAGACATATACTTAATTATATATCGTTATATCAACCAGCATGATTATACACCAAATCACAGATATATGAACATATATAAATGTATATATATATAAATAATAAATCACATACAATTTTATATATCCTATCTGGACACACGGAAAGTTTGTTATTGCCGCTGTTCTGTCCTCTTCTGTCATATGTTTCCTTGTCCGACCAATACACTTTAATCTTCTATAAATTTTCCAGAGCCTTTGGCCGTTTTTCTTTCTCCCAAAGAATCCTATGTAACTAGTCAAAGCTACAGTGACGTGTGTGTAATATACGATGTGATTACTGCGGCAAGTGGAATAACTGTCGAGACATGATATCAGAGACACAAATAACAAAAAAAGGGCTTAAAGCAGAAGGATAGACTTACTGCACCGGGTTTTACCCCATATTAGCTTTGTCCTCCAAATGGCACGCCACCTGCCACACTCACACATATCACGAGTTTTTGTTGCTCCATCAACATTCCTATGGTCTCTGGAAAACTGCACCAGTGGAACAGAATGGTGCGGCCTGACTTTGAACCCACATGACTCAGATCTGTCGCCACAGACACACAAACTAAATGATACAAATAATATGAAGAGGCTTACATACTATTTCTTGAATGTACTCATTACACTGGTTAAATCATTTTATACCACCTTTGAATGTTCTATCACACCAAGTTGGTACTAACTATAACTACATTCATCGCGCGATGGTGACAATAACCAGGTGACGTAAAAAGTTGTTGCACCTTCAAAGGATAGTGACCGCGAGTCCAATCTCAGAACAGAACCTAGACCACATGTGTAGGTACGACTGTGATGTTGATATGTGCGTACAGGTGTTTCGTCTTTTCAAATACTGATTTCTGAAAGACCAACAATACGATGGTTCAGCATACGTGGGTAAGAAGCTCTACTGTTATGTTCAGTGTTGGCTCGGGGCACCAAAACTTCTCCCTTATTGCACTGGTGTCCTGAGTTCGTAGGAAACAACTTGTTTCACAATACTTAATTGCTGACCAGGCAAAGCCTACAGACTTTAGACATTAGTTATCCTGCTTATTGGGGACCACGAGTCTCGAAAAAATTCGAGACCAGGCAGGCTGGCTGATTGAGAGTGGAACATATGAACAAAGAGAGATCATTATAACAGACTGACTATATAGGTTGGAGAGAATGATCATAAGAAGGAAAGAGGCTGAGAAGAAAACACAGAACCACTAGAGAGAACACTTGCAGAGAGCTGAGCATGTGAGCAGCATGGAAAATGACACCCAGGAGACACCACCAAGACAATTAACAGTTATCTATTTCAGAGATCTAGGTTACAATTGACATTTGAATGCAACAATAAGTAGTAGACATAGTCAGATTCGAGTAGACTAGACAGCTTGACAATTTATTGTCTTTCTAAGTATCCTGTGCACAGTGCCGTTAGAAGTGAGAACAACTATAGTTTTGGCTCAGGCAGAACTGATCACCATAGAAAGTGTAGTTAGATATATATAGAGTAACTACTGTGATCTTCGACTGTTCATATACTATAACAGAAAAACATTTAATATCATCTGAGATCAGACCACAGCCTAAAACGACAGAGACGACAATTACCTCGAACCAATCTAGAACTTAGACGTCTACCCAGACGTATGATTTAATCACCACCGATGGATGCTGCAACTGTGTTCAAGCCGTTCATATCTGACAGGAAGGATCTGGAACCTTTCTATCATCCAGTGATTGACAACCATTGGTTCCATCGAATTTGAAACAATTTTACTACTTAAAAGGAAGAGGCAATAAATAATCAAAAGTCAGACGATGAATTAGAAAACGATTACTGCTGTGAATATTTCTAAATAAATTGGATATATGCATAGCCTGGACCATTAATAAATAATTTTATGTGTCTTGTTACACTGGAATCTCAACGCGTTAAAGAAGGTGCTCACAACATCTTGTTTGTAAAGACAGAAGGCAGGAAAGAGGATGTTGTCTTAAATCAAGAATATAACACAGTGGCGATCCTGAGCCTCTTTCGGTCAACCCTTGTCTTGTCTGCTTATATTTAGACCACCAGCAATCCTGTTATAAGATAAAGTCTTTAGGTGCAAAGTGTGACTCTGTGACATACTCTAGAATTAGATTAAACAAAAAATACAATAGTTTTTACTAAATAATATATAGACTACAGGTCAGGATAGTTAGTAGGTGTGGGTAGTATAGTAGCAAATTCCCTGGAATAGTGAAGGGTGAAATTAGTCACACTAAGCTGTAGATTGTGACTGTAGTGAGTATTAGTAGGTTTATGTGGATAATATCATTAACGATTTTACAATTGTGTGCAGGCTAATGACTTAGCAATATAGGCCAATATTGGCTTATTTGGGGACGATATTGGGAAATAGACGTATATCACATAACAGTGCAAAATTACAACAGACAGCTTATGAAAAACTTTCTGGGTTATGGGCAGTAGGTTGTGGAAGTTCTTTGTAGCGCCTGATATGTTTTAACCACAGTGGGTGGTATTTCGTCATGGAGCAATTAGAAATTATAGGCGAAGGAAAATTTGTAGGACAGAGGTCAGGGAGAAGTAGTGTTTAGAGACAGACGAATGTATGTTATCAATCATTTGGGAAGATAGAAGGACTAGTCTGAGAGAGAGAACAGTGATGAGAGGGCTAGACCTGCTGGAAGAGTTGTAGATAGAAGGTAAAGAAAATGGGAAGAAATCCCAAATAGAGAATTTAGAATCACTGAAAAAAAGAACAAAGATCAAAGATATCCACCTAATGTGTACTACGATTGAAGATTTTACAACAGTTAGATAAATGCGAGATGAATAGAGAAAAACAGAGATAGGATGTTAAGGTTTGGGAAGATAGAGTAGGGAGGAAAATATAAAGGTAGAGATGGAGAGAAAAGGAGACTGTAGATTGAAGATGATGAAGAATTTTAATGGTGAACTTAGTTGAGAGAGATGACTGATTGAGAAGTTAAGGTACGATGGCTGAAGATCAAATGCAAGCAAGATGACTAATAGATGAGCTGAGCACGATGAGATAAATGAGTTGAGAGGCGAGGTGGACTTTTGAGGAAATAAGTTGAAGGTAGGAAGAAGTTCAGCAGAGAGGGTGCAGCAAACAAGATAATAGACAGAGAATGCAGTGCGCTCAAGAAACACAGCCATGAAAAAGGTGGAGCACAAGTGCAGAGGTTAGAGAAAGGAAGGAAACAGAAGGCAGAACTTACTCAGGCTGCCTGGGACGAGCTAGTGAAGGCAAAGAAATTAGAAATATAGGCAGAAGAGAAAAATGGAGAATAAATGCGATAATAGAGTGAATAGGAAGGATGACAAAGCGGGCATGATGAAAGGTTTTAGAAGTATGGATAAAGGTATGAGGGACTAGGCACTGATATTAAGAGATAATTGCATTTTAGTACCTAAGAGAACACTGTGTGCAAAGACTGAGAAACAAGTTGAGGTAATAGAGATAGAGGAAAGAGATGCATTGAGATATGCATCATCTTGAGAGATGAGATAACGTCTGATATGAGACAGCACAGAAAGTCTAGATAGCAGGGCACCTGACATAGTGGTGTGTACAGAGACAGCGCAGGGTGCTCTTGTTCTGAGACTAGAGAAAAAATGGTGATGTACTAAGTGAGATAAAGGATGTGAGCAATTTGATATTTTTTCTTGAAGAGCAAGATTCAATCAGGAAGTGTATACTGGTTGTAAATAGATTATTGAATCGCGCAGCGATTCGACTGGAGAGAAGAGTAGTGAGAAAATGTGCTATTATTGTACTTTTTTGTATGTGCAACTAACAAATGGCCAGCTTTTGACCATGTTGTCCTGTACTGATAATTTTATATGCAGTGATCTTGCAAAGAGAGGCGATGTGAGTAGGGTATGTGCCAGAGACAGTATTACACATTGAAGTTATATTCTCATTCACTATAACTTATGTATGGAGACAGAATTAAACTTTAATGTTGTTTATCAGTATATTAGATGTATGTTGTGAAGGTACTAGAGAGATATGCAGAGGCAGCTGAGAGATGCACCAGAGGAAACAGGAAACATTGAGGAGATCGGTTTTATGGACTAAAGAGAGCAGATGAAAATATTGGCGAGAATACAGAGCACAGATAGGATTGGGTGCATTAAGCGCAGAGATACACTAGAGATGGTTAAACCAGAGATGAGATTCTAGTAGCAGTATTGCATTGTATTGTGAGGGCTTACAAGAGATGCAAAGACATGGTGTGAAGAGACGAGAGAAAGGGCGTTGGTGTCACGCCTCTGTTATGAAGGGATAAAGGGCATGACCACCAGGGAGAATTGTTATGAGTACAAAGTAGTCTAATGACCGCATTACTCTGAGAAGGCATGTGCAATGATGAGGACATAATATGGAGAGATGTAATATTGCAGAAGAGAGAGAAATACGTACTTGGAGAATTTAACTGGTACACTGAGCAGCAGAATTATAAGGTATTGATATTAATCTGCCTTATTTTTACTTTTCGTCCCGTGATGGAAGAAAATCGAAGTGCCAGTAATTTGGAGCTGAGAGAGATCCAACGATTAACCTGAATAGCACAGAGAGTCGGGCAGAGAAAATGCACATGAAAAATCACCAGCAAAATTGTTGTTTCACCACTTATTCTCCATGAGCACATTGTCCATCCGGCTACAGGTGTCCTGGCATTAAGCTCGACCGGGATCTTTAGACGGCTGTTACCATTTTATTATTTTTGTTTGCCTGTCTGTTTGCGATGTAATCTCTGTTTGCATTGCTACCATGGCTGTTACTTAAATGGATATGTATACATATTGTCATGGTCATGAAATTGTTGAATATGCTTATTTGATGTATAAAATTAATTTCAGATATGCATCATTGATTGCTGTTGTACTTGCCATGGTCATGTACATTTATAACTGTTACCTTAATACCATGAAGTCTGAACTGATATTTAATAGGATGAATTTTGTCTGACATGTATGCTAGACCATAAATGTTCTATGAGATGGTTTTTTTCATCCTGGTCAATTAGCGTACCCAGACCAGGCCATTTAGAGAGCGCCATGGTAAAATCGAGGCAGTCCATGAGTTCTGGGTGGAGGCCACTGTCAGAAATTATGTGCACCTAAGTGGATGCGATTTTCTGTATGTGTGGGCATTGAGAGCAAGACAAAAAATTAAGTCTACTATCGAATTTACAGAGCTGTGCATGGAAGGCACAAGGAGATACAGATAATCAGGATTTACACTTGCGGTCCGAGTAGATGAACGGCCCGGGAGGGTGTTCTCACCCTCCCTTGGCTTGACCCAGTCTCCAATGAAGGTCATACTTTTTGTGAGATCACGACGAAATAGAAACATTGCTGGGTGGAAGACGTAAACACTTAATGTTCGAATGTATTGATCGTGCAATGGCGGCTGATGTAATGTTTACTTATGTGCTGAGTGTGAAACATATCTACCTGATGTACTGTTTTTTTGTTGCTTCAACATATGTGATGGTTGCATACACACGTTTTGATAGGTGGTTTTATGTTGTAGATATTTAGAACAGTTGTGTTATATTTGACCGATGAGGCTGGAAGATTGACACAATTATGATAGTGTAGAGAAGGAGACTTTAGAACTTTATATGATATTAGAAGTTCTAGATGGCATAGGATGTCCAATATTTTTACCACATGTCTAGGCATATTCGGGCAAACTCAAACTGACAACCCCTTACAGCATTGGGTGTCTCCTTGGAGTCTGTGAGTAAAATGGTCTCTGCTCACTAATACTAATTGCTGACCAGCAGTTTCTGTTAGATCTCCAGACATTAGTTTATCCCACATATTCAGACTCCATTTATTTCGAAAATTCGAGACCAGGCAGGGCCGGCTGGGATTGAGAGTGGAACATAAGTAATCAAAGAAAGATTCAACACAACAGATCACCATAGCTGAGTAGAACGACTTACAGGATGAAAGAGCTGATAGAAGAAAACGCCAAACCAATAGAGAGAACAAATGTGCATATTTATATGCATAAGATGCAAGCAATGATAACTGGTAGACAATTCAAGACACTGAACAAGATTTACTTAGAGATCTATAAAGGCAAGATATTGGAACAAAACAGTTGGAAGAGGGATGCACAGTCAGATTTTCAGATTCAGAGCAGTTGCTTTCTGACAATTTACGTTTTTCAAGCATCCTTGTACAGTGACAAGTAGAAGTGAGAATCAACTAGTTTTACTTCAGAAGAACTCACAACAGAGCATGATATAGGAGTACCATTGTGATTCTGATTGTTCATATACTTTATAACAAAATATTTAATCATCTTGCATTTACCTGTACCACGGGGGCCCAACGTGACAGAGACGACACTACCTCGTCCTAACTAGGAACCGGATCAATCACCAGACGTACATTTATCAACTGATGGATGCTGCAACCAAGTTCGGCTGTTCATATCTGAGAAGGACTGAACCTTCTTATCATCAATCCGTGCGATTATCAACCATTGTCCATCGAATTTTAAACAATTTTCATTATTTAAAAAGGAAGAGTAGTATTAAATAATCATGCTGTGATGACAGTTTAGAAAACGATTGTCATATGAATATTTTGAAGAATTGATATATGACAAAGCCTGAATTTGATTACAAAATACGAGTCTTGTTGTTGTAATTGAATTCTAACGTGAAGAATAGTTATGTCGCTAACATCTAGTTATAGCAAGACATATGTGGAAAGAGTGACGCTTGCTCTTTAAATCAAGAATATAATACAGGCGATCCTGAGCCTTTTCGGTCAACCCTTTTGTCTTGTCTTGTTTTTATATTTCAGACCCATGTACTGAAGCAACCTGTTACAATGGGTCTTTCTTTGTTGTTGCAGCTACATTTGAGTGATTCCTACATTATGGGATTCTGGAGGTACGATTGTCTATATTAGTTATTCTGATGATACTTAAGAGTGTTCAGTGTTGCTTTAACCACCAGCAAACGTCTGCCCTTTCAAGCTCGCCAAGGCATCAACTGTTTTGGGATGCTATCAGGCTTCTGACAACGTGACCAGACTCATCTCACCTGGCTCTGCGGCAACATGTGGGTGTTATGCCAGATTTTACTTGTGGAGGACTTTCGTTGTCTGAATTTGTAGATTAATAAATGAAATATTGGGCCCTGTACAGAAGCTTGAGTATATCCGATATTTAACAAGTGAATATTATAGTTTATCCCATTAATGAATCACTCTCTCATATACAGTAACAAGTTAACACCTGCTTAATCTATTTATTATCATATCGTCAACAAGATCAATGATAATGAATTTCCATTTGCAGTAAATAAAAATGACAATGATGCAGAAATCAACAATACGGGCAGACATCATACAACTACACATCAGATATCAACATAAACTATAACAAGCTGAAGATAGTTGTCCCAAAGAAGGACATGATGGTAGGAAGTGGACATCTATGACCGCTAGAGAAACTGTGTACACATTTACAGCATAGATTCTCAAACTTTTCTTTGGCCCACTGCCCACTTTGCACGACATAAACTTTGTAACGCCCACTGCCCACTTCCCTTTATACGACATAAATTTAAAACGCCCTCCCACCCACCCAAAGAGTTTGCCAACGCCCCCCCATATATAAGACACATACATGCCTATTTTCACTCTCTGAGATAGAAAATTGATATATATTTCTATCATACACGATCAATTTCAAATGGATTATACACAATGAAATAGAAAATTGATGAAAATGGACTGATGGCATCAGAGGAATTCAAACACAGAATCTGCACTTTAATGATTATCAACGTAAAATCACCAAAAGAAAATGTTCTACTACTGAACACACTATCGTCTCCTTGAAGGCCGCGCCCTATCAAAGTGTTAGGCCTACTTTGGGAAACGTTACATAGAATAAAATTATCGTATTATCATGACATCCCGGACATGTCTTGTCGCTAATTCCAGATAAATTTCTGTTTAAATATGCTGTAAGAGTTACCATCCATATTGCTCTAAACTGAATACTACATCCGGAATATATTTGAAGTTGCATATGAAGAGAAGATACAGCATTAGTCAATATAGATATCGCAAGACTTATAAAGCAGCCAATGGTGATGATACCACAAGACTTATATAGTCAACAAATATACTGCAAGACAATTTTGATGAAACTGACAATCCTGATGTACAATCTTTTTTAATTAGAAGTTTAAGTCAAAGGAACAAGAATTAGAAGACAATATTGTATAATACAAGAACTTTGCGTTATGAGCAGATTTATTTGAAAATGGATACGATAATGTGACTTACTATCTTAGCTCAGTGACTTTTCTCTGATTCATCGATCTCGAATAGACCGAGGTCACCGGTAAAGCCTACAACACCTGACTCAAAACGTTCGTTACAAATGAGAGTTCACATGATGCCGTTACCTGTACACACACATGGCTGTTGTTATTTCAATAGTTACACATGACTGTTATATCAACTAGTACAATATGATGTTATTGTTTTTAACTATACACATGATGTTGTGTTATCTAACTATAATATGATGTTGTTAGCCTGTAGCCAGTTAACACATGATGTGTTGCGCGCGATTCAACCACACGATGTTAGCAATAACTAAAGCGCAACGATGTTGTTATCAACTAGCAATGGACACGATGTTGCTGCTTCAACTATACACGATGTTGTTACCAACTAGCATGATGCCGCTGCTTCAACCAGTACACACAGATGCCGTTGCTTCAACCAGGCACATGATGTTGTTAAGCTCAACTAGCACAATATGATGTTGCTGGTCAACCATACACATGATGTTGTTATGCCCAACTAAATACATGATGTTGTTAGATCTGATCTGTACACATGGTGCTGTTGAGCTCAACTAGCATTACGCTGACACTGTTACTTCAACCAGTACACACACAAAAGTTACAGTTTCAACCAGCGCTTTCACACGACGTTGCTGATCCAACGCAGATACGAGTTAAGACAGTTGTTAAGCTAACCAGGTAACACATGATGTTGTTGCTCAACTTGCACACATGATAAAATGTTGCTCAATTCAGTAATAATACAATGTTACTGTTGCTTCAACTAGCAATACGATGCCGTTGATTCAACTAGTACACATGATGCTGTTACTTCACCTGTACACGATGTTGTTGTCAATCAGCGCCACACGATGTTGTTGCCCAACCGAAGGCTACACGATAATAAGATTCACCAGCAAGCATACATGCTGTTGCACCAACTAAAGCGTCGGCCGCGATGTTATTAGCCAATTAGCGGGCGCCACGATGTTGCTGCTCAACCAGTACACCTTCGATGCTGGCTATTGCTAACCAGTGTTAATACGATGCTGTTGCTTCAACCAGTACATATGATGTTGCTTCAACTAGTGCCATTACGATGTTGCGCCTAAACTAGCACACATGAGGTTGTTGATTCAACGAACATAAGGATGTTGTTGCATCAACTAGTACATGATGCTATTGTCAACTAGTATACATGATGCCAAGTTGCTCAACCAGTACAATTTGATGTGCTATTAAGCTGAACTAGTACACAGGATGTTAATGTTTCAACTGTTGATACGATGTTATATCACCAGTACACATATGTTATTGCGCAACTAGTACACATGATGCATATCAATCAGTAAGACACGCAAAGATTTTAATTAAAAATACATGATGTTGCTTTAATAAAATAACATGATGTTGATACCAACCAGTACATATGATATTGCTGCTTCAATTAGCAACGTGTTATTATATTCTTCTGTCTGGAAGTTCCCAATTCCATGTATTTCTCTGCCTCTCCTCTTCAAAGGTCCTACTTATACTATAGAATAAGAATTGATTTATAGCAAGTTATTATAGATCGAATCTTATATGTTTTTGCAATATTGTGGTATATCATTATAAAATAATAAATATTTCAAATTCAAGAGTCATTTTATGTTTTGCTTGCATTAAGATTTGATTATGGAGTGATACGATACACAGTCATGTCTGTTTCTGGACAAAGACGATTATGGAGTGATACACACACGGCAGTCATATGTCTGCTTTTACTAAGATCGATTATGTGAGTGATACAATGACCATTCTGGGTATGTCTTGTTTTCTAAAACATTTGGTCATGTGAGTGATATATACACGGCATGTCATGAATGTCTTGTTTTCAAAACATTTGGATTATGTGAGGACAAGACACACTTATAGTCATGTCTTATGTTTCTTACTACATTTAGATTATGTATGGAGATACATATCGATATATTCATATCTGTATTTTTAACAAAAGACGGATTAACAGTGTACTAACAAACCACGCTAACGAATGATATTTCATATATTGATCGGTTGTTACAAATTTAAAAAGTAAAGTAGAACTCTTACATTCCGTTTTGCAAATAAAGCACATGGATGTTAGGTCTGTGTAATAATGACTGTCGGCGCGTCGTGATATTGATGGTTTGGGCCATTATTTCCATAAAGCTTTTCTAAATCACTGAGGCTGGTGTGTCTGGAGAGCCGTTATAGTGAAAATAAGTCTATATCTACTGTATGGAATTGAACGCGTCGACAGTTTCAGAAGTAAGCTATAACAATTACGCTGTTGTACATATGTTAGTACATTACGGTTTAAACTTGCTCACATTTTGATATCATTCTTTTCGTAGACTTATCATCTATCAACTGCACGTTTCTATAACAAGCAAAAAAAGTCATATGTGTTATTACAGCACTAAAAGCGAACAGAAAACCATCGTATTCATTCTTCAGTATCATCATATTTCAGTGATTACGGGCAGAACAATGAATTAAAGTATCATTTCAATTACTAATCATAAATTTCAATACATAAATACACATTCTGTTTCTAATATGCTAAGATGTACACTACTGCACACAATTACATATTATTATATATACTTATATTATCTGCACAATGACTATTAGACAGATATACACAGAATTACTTTAAGGTGTGTTAATGACACTATAATTTGATGAATAGCATGAATCTCTGAGTTGAAGTGCATATCTCCTCATAGTATACATGAAATAAATTCCTGTGTATGTATATATGAAAGATAGAAAATATATTAAACACCACGCAAATACTTTCATTAATTATTTGATAAGCATAAAAGTAACTAAATATCATACAAACATAAAACACATACATCTACTAGGTATTTCCTATAGTTCATGCGAGTCCGTCTATTCGAGTTCCTCAGTTTACATCAACTAAAAAGTGGCATATATCTTCTGACACACAATGACTAATTATGGGGGTCAGTTACCATGGCGGGCACAGGTACAGGGTGAGCGAAGGCGTTAATCAAGACCTTGCTTTCTACTTCAAGATGACCCCAGAACAGACTCCAGGTTCCAGTCTGGCTATGGGGGTGTATCAGAGAACCACAAGAAGGTAGAAAAAGAAGGAAAACAATGCTCTGGGCCGAATCCCTGAACAAGACGCATCTCCTGCCGAGTCCCACAAAAGATGTCCAAGTTCAAAAGGCGCCGTGAATCAGCATGTACGAGCGTCCGCGAACAAAAACATCAACCTCGGAGTAAATTACACTTAAGGGAAGAGGGTATATCCAAAGCTGAGACATGAAGTGAAACTTCGCCCATGCATGAGTCAGCTGAGAGTCGGAGAGTCTTGAGGCAAGGTACATGAAAACGGCAGATGTGTGAATATCTTGCCGTAATGATATCCAGCAGATGGAAAGGCTGAATGTATGATGAGAGTGATATCTGAACGAGCAAATCTGAGCCATGAGCGCGCAAGTTGGGCATCGTCATAGTCACTACCGCACTGTAATTATGGTACATCAAGCAGGTGGCACAAGGGAAGATTAGACCAAACTCGTACATGAGGGCTGTACTAAACTAGATACTGGGTAAAGTGTACCATTCAATATTCTGAAGTGACTTATTCTATATCCCAGAAGTGGACCATTCATATCCCAGAAGTGAATCATTCATGTCCGCAGAAGCGACCATTCAGCGTCCTGCAGCGGACCATTCACATCCAAGCAGCGAATTCATTCATATCCTGTAGCGAACTTTCACACCAGCATAGCGCGACCATTCATACACCAGAAGCAGATCATTCACATCCTGCGAAGTGAACATTCACGTCCCGTAGCGGACCATTCGTCCTGGGCAGCAGACCATTCGATATCCCAGAAGCGACTCCGCTCCCATACCTGTGACGCAGACCATCCATATCCCGAAGAGGCCAGCACTGGTCCATAACCTGCAGCGCAGACTATTCATGTCCTTGTGGCAACAGACTATTCAGTCCCAGAAGCGGACCATTCTGTCCCAGAAGCAGACTATTCAAGTACCCAGAAGGCGACCACCATATCCCAGATAGACTATTCATGATCCCATGACTATTCATATCCCAGAAGTGACTATTCATATCCTATGACCACTATTCAAGAAGGGACCATCTACATCCCAGAAGGGACCACACATCGGAAGTGTGACCATTCACATCCCAGAAGCGCAGACTATTCATATCCCAGGCGAGACCATTCATATCCAAGCAGTGCAGATCATTCATATCCCAGTAAAGTAGACTATTCATATCCCATATGACCATTCATATCCCAGAAATGACTATCTACATCCATAAAGAGATTATTCATGTCCCAGCAGGCCAAGAGGCAAACACAACCTTCCCAGTGATGAGTACTGGCACTTGAACCTTTTCTGCTTCGGGAGAAAATGGTGACGCCACTTCCCAAAGACTGCCTTTTTCTTAATACCAGCTCAGCATGGCACTCTTTCCACTGACAATGCATGCATCCTTGCGCTGTTGCAGCATTCTTCTGTGAATTTCCTTCAATGCTCACACCTTAAGTGACAACAAAAATCGTATGATCTATCAAGCTGCCCTCTATTTGCACATGTTAGGTATGCTGCTATTTGCTTTTGCCTGCGCACACCAATACTGCTCGGACTCATCGACAGTGTCAAAATCTTCTTCTGATCAGGTCTGTCGCGGCAGAAGTTTGAAGATCCGATATTTAATGGGCAAATACTGGCCCTGTACAGAAGTTTCGAAAGATATCTGATATTCAATAAGTGAAATATTGCAGTTTGTCCTTACTGACGAACACCGATGGTAGGCATAGGTGTAAATGCCAACACCTGCTTAATCTATTTACGACATAATGTCAGGCTAAGACTGAATACAGTTAATTCCATCTTTGCAACAAATACGACAATGATGAAATCAACATGGCAGACATCATACAACTACGCATCAGGATATCAACATAAACTATAATAATAAAGAGAAGCGTCCTAAGAAGGGAGCAAGGATGGTAGAAAGTGAACATTCATGCATCACTAGAGAAATCGCATTGGAAATTTATGATCTCTACAGCATAGATTTTAACTATTTTTATCACTGCCTACTTTTCACGACATAAACATGTCCTATTTTCTACTTTTACTTATAAATTGATATATTTTTGTCACGGTACGCTTCCGAATTTTTCAAATGATTATATATGAAAAAAAGAAAATTGATGTAAAAATGGATCGTGTAAGATGGGTGCACTGATGAATTAAAAATTGTAATCTAAATTTTAATGATTACCAATCGCAAAAAACACGAAAAATTCTCCAAAATGTTTCTGAACCAACCTATTGACCTCGATACGTCAGTAGCGCCCACTAGTCAGGTACGTCATTTTGGGAAACGCTGTTTACAGGAATAAAATTAGTTTATTATTTTATTACCTGATAAGACAACTGAAAGATGAATTGCCACATGCTAAAGAGAGTTATCATCATGCAATTCGTGGAAAATTTGCACATTACATCTGAATATTTTACGTAAGTTGTACAGGAAGAGGAAGATGCATATATTGAATAACAGGTATACTGTAAGATTCTATAGCAGCTAACACTGACGCTACCAGGCATTTATAGCAAAGCCAATATAGGCTTTGCAAGTACTATATAGTCAACAGTGATGATAATACTGTGAAGACTTGAAACAAGCCAACAGTCATTCTCATAGACTTATAAAGAGCCAACATGTCATACTACAAGACTATAGTAATAATGGTGTGGCACTAGAAGATTCTAGCAGTCAACAGTGATGATATTGCAAGATTCTATAATGGCGGGCCGTCATACTGCAAGATTTATAGCAGCCGGCAGTGATAATACTGTGAAGACTTAGGTAGTTGTAATAGTCATACTACAAGAAGACTTATAGCAGTCAAGAGTCATACTGCAAGACTTAGGCAGTCAACAGGCATATTTAGCATTTTATACAAACAACAGTGACACTGTGAGACTTATATAGTTCAACAGCATGATACTATGGACGAGGCACAGCTGGGCCAGTGATGACACTGGGTGGGGATCGAGTAGCAAAGTCAAACAGTCATACTCGCAAGATCTATATGCTGTCAACAGTGATGACACTGCAAGACACATATACTGGGTCAACAGTCAATTTTTGTAAGACTTGCAAGATCTAATAAAGATGACACTGCAAGACTTATATCAGTCAATAAATATACAGAAGATCTAAAGAATAACAGTGACATTAAAGACTCTATATAGTCAACAGATGATATTTGTAAACTTATAGTCATTAAAGATAATAAAAGATTTAGCAGGCAGTCAACAGTCATACCAAAGACTTATAGGCACCAACAGTGATACTTTCTCAAGACTTATATCAGGCTAACAGACACTGGTAGAAGACTATAGAGCCAACAGTGATGACACTGCAAGACTTATATCAGTCAACAGTCATAATAAGACTTGAGCAGTCAACATGATGACACTGCAAGACATATATATCAGTCAACAGTCATACTGGTAAGACTTATGGAAGTACTTCAACAGTGATGATACTAAAAGACTTATATCAGTCAATGAAAGGACGACACTGTAAGATTTATAGTAGCCAACAGTCAGCATTGAAGACTTAAAGTGTCAACAGTGATATTGCAAGACTTATAGCAGTCAATGAAGATGATGATTGCAAACTATAAAGAAGCCAACAGTGATACTGCAAGACTGTAGCACTGGAATAGTGATATTTGTACTTATATTAGTCAACAGTCATACCATAGATCTATAATAGTCAACAGATACTGCAAGATTTATACCAACAGTCATATTGCAAGACTATAGTGTCATTATGATAATAAGTAGAGTTATAGCAGTCAATATTGTTCTGCAAGATATACTAACAGTGATGATACTAAGATTTAGATTAAGTCAACAGTGATGACACTGCAAGACTTATAGCAGTCAATGTCATTCTGCGTTATTGATAGCATCAACAGTGATGATACTGCAAGACTTATACAGCCAACAGTGATGACACACTGCAAGACTGACAGCAATCAACAGGCCATTCCGATAGAGATTACAGCACTAACAGCGATGATACTGCAAGACTTATATCAGTCAACAGTGATGACATCACAAGACTTTATATCAGCCGGGTCATGATGACACTGCAAGACTTAGCAGTCAATAGTCACATTGCAACTAAGAGTAGCAGCTAACAGTGATGACATTGCAAGATTCTATAGTAAATAATGTATACTACAAAGACTTCTAGCAGCTGGTCATGATGATACTGTACTACTTTATATCAAATAACAAATATACTATGGTATCTATAATAATAATAATGATACCAAGACTTGTGTAGCAGCCAACAGTCATACTGCAAGACTTATAGCAACAACAGTCATACTGGTGAAGACTTAGCAGTCAACAGAATATATCAAAGACTGTAGTAGCCAACAGTCATACTGCAAGATCACGTATAGCAGGTTTAACAGTGATACCATAGAGTTGATAGCATTCAACAGTCATACAAAAGACTTATAAAGCAGTCAATGGTGATGACACTGCAAGATATATACTAGTCAAACAGTCATACTGGCAAGACATAGCACCTAAATAAAGTGATGACACTAGAAGACTTTTATCAGTCAACAGATGAGCACTGCAAGATTCTATAGTATTTAACAGTCATAATGCAAGTGTTTCATAGCACCAACAGTGATACTTCACACTTATATTACAACAGCTGCACAAAGATCTATAACAGTCAACAATGATACTGCAAGATTCTGTGGCAGTCAACAGTCATATTTGCAAGACTCTATAGCAATCAAACAGTCCTACTGGTAAGACTTATAGCAGCCAACAGTGATACGTTAGAGTTATAGCTGGCTGTCGTCATACCAAGACTTATAGCGGTCAGCAGTGATGACACTGCAAGACATATACTGGTCAACAGTCATGTTACTGCAAGATGAGAATCAGTCAGTGATATTACTGCAACACTTTATATCAAAGCCAACAGTGATGACATCGTAAGACTTATATAAGCCGTAACAGTCATACCGCAAGTCTTATAGTGCATGCCAACAGTGATGATATTTGCAGACTTAGGTAAACAGCTAACAGTGGTACGAAGATTTATACAACAGTTTGATTATGATGACATTGCAAGACTTATATCAGTCGTCATCATACTGTAAAGATTCTATAATAGCCAACAATGATATTAAAGACTTGGTGGTATTTGCCAGTGACAGATACTAAAAAGACTTACGCATCAGTCAAACAGTCATACCGCAAGATCTATACAGTCATCAATGATATTGCACATTTGTAAAGTAGTCACAGTCATACTTGCAAGATTTTATAGCACCAAGCCGTCATGGCTTAGGTAAGACGTAGGCAAGCCGTAACAGTGATGATACGTAAGACTTATATCAGTCAATGCGATTTATATCAAAGACTTATATAACAACAGTCACAATGCAAGTCTTATAGCAGCAACAGGATGATGATTAAGACTTAGTCAATAGTGGAAATAAAAGATCTTAAAGAACATACAGATGATACTGTGGCATTTATATCAGTCAAACAGTCATTCTGCAAGATCTATAGTATTTTGGCCAGCCATACTGGCAAGACTTATAGTATTATCAGTGATGATGGCTGCAAGATTTATATTAGTCAACAAATATAATATAAGATCTATAACAAACACAATGATATTGTAAGACTAGTAAATAACAGTCATAGCACGTAAGACTATAAGAGTCAACAAAGATAATAATAGAATATAGATCAATAACAGAACTATAAGACTTCCTATAGCAGTCAACAGCATGATACAAAGACATATATCAGGTCAACAGTCACACTAAAAGATTGATAGTACTTCAACAGATACACTGCAAGATTTTACCAGTCAACAGATGACACTGCAAGACGTATAGTATTTACAGTCATACTGCAAGTTTGATACACCAACAGCATACTAAGACTTATATTAGTCAACAGTCATACTGTGTGGGCAAGATTTATAACAGTCAACACGATACTGCAAGACTTAAACAGCTGTCAGTCACACTAAGATCATAGCAATCAACAGTCTCATTGCAAGACTTATAGCAGTCAACAGTGATACTATGGTGAGTTATGCAGTCAGCCAGTCATACTGCAAGACTATAGCAGTTGGGCCAGTGATGACACTGTAAGACATACATTGCCAACAGTCATATTGCAAGACATGGCACTCACAACAGTGATGACACTACAAGACTTACATTGCCAACAGTGATGACACTGCAAGATTTATAGTAGTCAAATAAAATACATTAAAAAGTCTTATAGCACAACAGTGGCGATACACTTGCAAGATCTTATAGTGAAGTCAACAGTGGCACAAAGACTTATAACAGAGTCAATATGACAGATATTTGTAGAGATTATATCAGCTTTGTCAAATATATCACACAAGATCTATAATAAGTCAATAATGATATTAGAAGATTCTGTAGCAATAACAGTGATGATACTAAGACTTATACTAGTCGCAGTCATACTGCAAGAAGATCGATAATATCAACAATGATACTGCGCATTCAGCAGTCAACAGTCATACTGCAAGACTTGCAATCAACAGTTATACCGCAGCATCTATAGCAGCCAACAGTGATATCACAGAGTTATAGCAGTCAACAGTCATACAAGACTTATAAGCAGTCAACAGTGATGACACTGCAAGACATATATATCAGTCAACAGTCATACTGCAAGATATAGTACTTCAACAGTGATGACATCTGCAAGACTTATCAGGTCAACAGTGACGACACTGTGCAAGACCACAGCAGTCAACAGTCATACCAGCACTTATACAGCCAACAGTGATACCAGTAAGAGTACTATGGTAAAGCCAACAAATATACTTCAAGACGTATAGCATTTAACAGTGATAATGTTAGAGTTATAGCACGTCAGTCACACTACAGGTAATGATAAAGATTCACTGTTATTAATGCAAGACTTATAGCAGTCAACAAAAAGATGATACTGCAAACTTATAATAGTCAACAGTCATACAAAGACTTATTGCAGTCAACAGGTGATGACACTGAAGATTTGAGACCGCCAGAAGCAGACAGACACCACAAGACTCCTATGTAAAGAAGTCAACAGTGATGTGATACTAAAGAGGCTATAGTGAGCCAACAGTGATACTTCAAGATTATAGCAGTCAAAGTCATACTAAAAGACCTTTTTACAACAACATTGATGATACCTACAAGACTTATAGCAGTCAACAGTGTAATTGCAAGAAAGCGGTAGTATGTCACATGATAATAGTAAGATTTGTGAGATAAAGCCAACAGTGATACTGCAAAACACATAGCAGTCAACAGACATACTGTAAGACTTATAGTAAGCTGGGCCGTCATGAATAGCAACATCTTATACAGCCAACAGCAGATACTGCAAGACACGACTTCTTGATGAGCATGACAACTTGGGATGAAGACTCTTTTTAATTGAAGATGATTAAGCCTATGGAAGTAAAACAAAGAACAGAAGACAATACAGATACAACAAGAACTCTTGTGTTATGAGTAGATTTATTTGACCCAATGGATACGACATATAATGTGACCTATCACATCTAATTATGGCATCTCCTCAATCAAGTCTTGTTGAACTGACAGTCACACAAAGCTTTAAAATAATTTGACTCCCAAAACGGTCTACAAAATGAGTTCACATACAGATAAGAAAGAAAGTGTTTGCCAGCACATATGATAATAGTTGTTTTCAATTAGCAAGATACAGATAAAATAGCAGTTTGAACTAGTACACATGATGCTGTTGTCATCAGTACATGGCGATGCGCTGTTGCTTTTCCAATTAGTACATGATATTGTTGTTTCATCTAGTGTTGTTATGATGTTATAAGCTTCAATTCAGGCACATGATGTTGAGCAGCCAATTAGTATATGATGTTGTTGTTTCAACTTATACACATGATGTTATAGTTTCAATCTGCATACATGATGTTGTTAGCTTTCAATTCAGTACACAATGATATTGAAAAGTTAAGTTTTAAATTATAGTGGTTGGTTATGATGTTGTTATGCCCAATTTGTACACACATATGTTATATTTCACCCATATACTAATATGATAAAGAAGTGATTCAACTAGTATTACATGATGTTGTCAATTAGGGTACATACACATGATGTTGTTAAGCTTCAACTATACATGATGTTATTGTTGACTAGTAGTACATGATGTTGTTACCAATCTGGGTACATGATAAAAGAGCATTTAATCTAAAGGTTATGATACAGCATACTCAACTAGCAATAATACAGATGCTGTCACGAGCCCAACTAGTACACACATGATGTTGTCTGCTTCAACCAGTACAATGGCTGATGTTATTGCTTCAACTAGTACAATATGATGTTGTTATCAACTAGTACATTATGATATTGTTAGCTCAACCAGTACACAGACACGAGGCTGTTGTTTCAACTAGTACACAAGGATGTTGTTGTTTTCTATCCAGTATTACAATGATGTTGTTGCTTCAACTAGCACAATAAATGATGGTGCTACATATCAACTAGGCAGCCACATGATGCTGTTAAGCTCAACCAGCACACTATGATGTTGTTGGCTCAACTAGCACACATGATGTTTGCTGTTTAACTAGGTACACATGATGTTGTTGTTCAACTAGCACACATGATGCTGTTAGCTCATCCAAAGGCCATGATGTTGTTACTCAACTAGTACACATGATAGTTGTTTTCCAATTCATACACACATGATGTTGTTGCTTCAACTTAGCACACGATGTTGTTAAGCCCAACTAGTAACGTGTTATTGTATTATTCGCTTCTTAGTTCGACCTACAAAGATTTCTGCCTCCCTTTCGCTGTCCCTACTTATACTCACACAACATAACTACTTATAAAGGTTAGATAGATCAGAACTTGATGTTTTATAATATTGTGCATATCATTTTGGGAATAAAAATAATATTTCAAAATTCTAGAGTCATTCGTTTGTTTCTTTACTAAGACGTTGATTATGTGAGGATACATACACGACATTCACATGTCTTGTTTCCTTTACTAAGATTTGATTATGTGTGATACATACACGATTAAATGGCATGTCTGTTTCTTTTGCTAAGATTTGATTATGTGATTGATAAGATATTACTGACAGTCATATGTCTTGCTCTTTCTAAACATTTGATTATGTGAGTGACAATGATACACGGCAAGTTGTTAAGGTCTTGTTTTTTTACTAAGATTTGATTACGTGAGGGATACATGTTAATGATAGTCATATCTCGGTTTTTAACAAAGATTTGATTAACAGTGTAATAAATAAACCACGTTAACGAATGATATCACATATTGACCATTGCCACAAATTTAAAAAGTCAAAGTAAAGGAACTTTTATTCCGTCGGCAAAGAACACGATGTTAGTCCAGGTGTTTATTGACACGGCACATGATGGCTGATGGCCGTAACATATTTTTATGTGCTTTTCCGTTACCCAATTGAGTGTTGGTGGTTTTGAGAGTTTCACATAGTGGGAAACAAGCTCATATTCACTGTGAATTAACGCAGGTCAACAGCTTAGAAGCAAGTTATAACGACCACGCCGCCGCGTTACGTCACACATCGGATCAAACTTCGCCTCACATTCGATATCATTTTCTCGTTGACCTATTCTGTTCATCAAAACATATTGCCTCTGCGCTAAAAAGTTCACATGTTGCCAAGGTTAATTGTTGAACAGAAACCATCGAATTATTATCTTCAGTATCATCATATTTCAGCGACAAAGAACAATGGAATTCAAAATATTTGATTTCACAATTATGATCACACCTCTAACACATAAATACACATTCCTGTCTTCTTAATACAAAGCAAGATGAATACATTTACATTACAATCACACATTAATATATAGTCATGTACAACTGTACACCACTTCATGAACAATATGAGCAATAGGAAGAGTATATGGTACAGGAGGATGACACTATACTTGATGAACAGCACGAATTTCAGATGATCTGCAGAATGCCCTGGCAGGTATAATATGGAAATTATTTCCCAAAATGCACATATGAAGATAGAAATAAATACCACACAAATATTTACCAATTATTTTATACATAAAAGAATCTGCACACATATATACAAATATAAACACATACATTCTATTATGATATTTTATAGTTCAAAGGTGTCCAGTCTATTCAGAGTCTCAGTTTACACATCAAATCTTTCTCAAAAAGTGGTATATATTCTTCTGATATACAACTTGATCAATTAGTGGTTCAATGTCGCGGCGGCAACATGCGCCAGTGAGCGGAGCGGCGCGGCAATTGCGACTCGCCTCTTACCTCCAAGTGGTATTCTGAAACAGACTCAGGTTCCCGTCTGGCTAAGGAGACGAAAATCACAAAGAACTACATGAGTGTAGAAAAAGGCGAAAAAGCCAATGCCTTGGCCGAGCCACCTCGAAAACAAATACCATCTCCTGTCGATGTCCGACAAATATTTCCGTTCGGGTGCAATGAATCGGAAAGGCATGAGCGTCAGCAGCGTACAAACAGTGGTGGGAAGTGTGCGTAAACGATGGAAAAAGCAATGCAGAGGGTCAGAATCTAAACAATGCATACATTTGCGCTGAATGGACGCTTAAAATGCCTAAGTTCAAAATAGTGACGATATAATAGATATTGTAATTCATGAACAAACAGGTAGAAAACATTTGAAAGAATACTGATATTCTGAACAACACAACATTTCTGGCCGTAGTCCTCAAAGACAAAAACAAAAAGCATGTGAAACACCAGAGAAGAGTTGTTCATGAATAAAAACATCAACCTCTCGGAGTAGAATGACCGAATTATGGGAAGAAAGTAACATCCCAAAGTTGAGACATGAAGTGAACCAAGTGTGCCACATGAGCTGTTGAGTGTTTGGAGCAGGTCCCAGAGTGAAGCAGCGTACAGGAAACGGCAAATGGGTGAATATTTTGGTAGTATCAGCTGCGATGGAGCAATGAATGCGAAGGGGATGAGGCATCCAAACGGAGCGAAACTCGTCACGAGCGCAAGTTACAGCGCCGTGTCACCTAATGCACCGCAACCGTGGTGATCAGGTGACGGTGGCGGCCAAGAGGCGACATTGCGGAATAAAACTCAGTACATAAGGTCAAGCGCGGACTAGATACTAAAATTTGGCGGAGCGAAACCCAAAGTTGCGCCCATGGCGCCTTACGGTGTAAATCACACCTCTGAGACAGCTGGCAAGGTATGATTGTTCACATGCAATTAACATCCTGGGAAAATATCAGGGCGGGGTGATCGGCGAGTCGGTGTCTAGAAGTTGCGCTGATAAAGGTGCCGAACGAAACAAACCTAATACATTACGACGTGTGGGGCCCTGGTGCCCAGGTTTCCGGATCGCGAAATGACAGAGCAAAATGGCAAATTGCCTATGGCTCACCTGAGCGTCCACAGTGGTCACAGGACTGTTCTTCTGTAGAGAACTACTGCTGCCTTATAGTTTCTAATGGGAACAATCAGTATTTAGAGGAGGAACTGCAACAATCTGGACGGTAAGACAAACCAAGCAGTCCACAACAAAATTGGTGCTGGGCAGATGACGCTCATCAGTCTGGAGGGCAGGTCGTCCACGGCCGCTGCCCGAAAGAAAAACAGTAAAGCTTGCTGGATTTGTGGGTTTGGCTGGGGACAGCCAAAGTTAACGAGAGCGAACCCACAAACATTGGCTGGAAATCGACACACACGGCCAGTTGATACAACTGAGCTCCAATTGGCACTGAAAGCAGGACAGCTACTACAGCTGGAAGGCTAAAGGTGTGATCAAATTTATCATGAATATGCTCACATAGAATTGACAGCATGCCCCAGAGATCTGTAGGCAGGATTGAGTGTTAGTCTCACGTCTGAAGTGCCTGTTATTTTGCTACCGACGGTCCTCTCAACTAAACTCGGCAGAACAGACACATCTAGTAACGACCAATACCGCTGAAGTGCTACACAGCAAATTAAGTACAAACGGGAGGCTACACCAGCACGACAGAGTTGCTGATAAGACTGATCTCTGAACTTTGATAGCACTGTATTTACAATTAGGAAACTAGCAAAAGCGCTATGACGAAAATAATTGGCGCTTATCACCCACTAGGTCCCACGGAACAAGAGAGAAAATGTCATCGTGGAAGGAAATAAAAGATTTCTAATGACAATATATGTCGTAATACAGAGGCGACAGAAAAAAAAAGAGAAAGCATTTGGTGATACAAAAAGAAAAGGAGAGTCCTCCAAGGCGAGCTAGAAAAGGGATAGTCACCTACCGGATAATATCCGTCAAAAACGAGGCGGAAGAGGCACATGGAGCCAGCCTGTATTAGTCGCCCGACAAGTGACATGGACTACACACGAGATGCTTAAAAAATCCTGGATACCAAAGCATAGGTGTTTCACTGGCCGTCCTGAATATATCGGAGGACAGAAGATAGACAATATCCATCGTAAAGCGATGATGACAACAATCTCAGACGTGTGTGCTGCTGCAATTCTGAAAAGTGGAGGCAGACTGCAGAGGTCCAATCTCAGAACAGAATCCTGATCTACAGGTGGTGCAGAAGCACATCGGGAAGAATAGACACAGGCAGGTGGCTCTGTCTTTCACGCCGCTCGTTTTCAGACTCAACAATACGATGGTTCCTCAGATATCTGTTCTTTGAAAGCACACCGCCACATTTAAGCGATTCCTGCGCGTGCAATGGATTCTCAGCACCAATTAAGTCTATATCGAAGCATTTCAGAGAACTTTAAGAGCGTCTAATCGGGTTATTGTTATTGGTCACGAACCGACGCTTCATTGCACCTCGGCAAAACCCATAGTGCTCAAACCCCAACAGATATCGAAGATGATGGCGTGGCGATTTACGGTTCCGTGGTCGTCAGATTAAACACACTCTCTCAGCCTCTGCCTTCGCAGCATCCAGTAGTTCGACTCTGAACAAAGTGGTAATTCCAAACTGCTTAAATCGCTTGATCGATTCGAAGACCGATTTGAACTTTAACCAAGTCTCGAAGAGATCGAAGAACATCCCCCTTAATCACCTTCAACTCCCAACAATTGATGCTGCTGATGCAACAGTTCACCCTCATTACTGTAAACACCCGCATGCCCAGGAGAACATAGAATATCCAATGCAAGCTCGCCGGGAGGCTGTGAAACTCTATGACGACATCTACTCATACCAGAAACTGGTTCTCTCTGGGATCTTATAGCAAGCATCGACTGAGGAGTCAGATACAACAACTGCCCAGTAACAGAAGTCCCAGAATCCAATGAGGGCAAAGCAGCAACGGCCTCAACCTCCATCTCTCATACTTGCAGTTAAAGGCTTGTACAGGCCCACTTCAGCCACCCGCAACAACTCCTTGGCCTGATGCGCATTAGCCAAGAAACCCCAGCCGGATTCAATCACGTTGAACCGACCCATCATATACACAACAACATCATCATCTCGCATACTTTCATCAGCTGTTAACTGAGAGATCAGGTCATGTTGCCCCATCTTCGTTACCTCTCCAAGAGCAATGATAACGCGAGAGAAGTTCATCGCGCTTCCACCTGTTGCATCCATTCTTCTTGCAAGAGAGTCGCACCCGCAGTCACGCCTGGCCACCGTTCTTCAGCCTGCCATCCACGATACACCACGCTGACTTCGTGCCCAACATCATTATGTTCTGTGAAGTGGATACTTAACTGAAGTAACCCGCATATATGCCTTGCCTTGAAGGATTGCACGATTGAGTTGCAGCGACAGAAGGCCAAGATTATTCTCATTCAAGAATAAATATCTTAGTAACGAACCAGCCGCATACTTCATTCTGGAACCTGTTCAAGTCGTTCACATTGTGATCTTGATATCGTATAAATTTGAGTCCGTACTCACCATCAGACATTACCAGTCGATCGAACAGCGGGCAAGAATTCCTCGTCAAGGTGCGGCCACCTATAACTTTGGAGGAGAGTCGCCGCAAGACCACGCTGCACCACATATCGTCTGTTCAATGATTACGCGGTGTTTGGAAAGAGAGATTACGACCAGTTGTTATCTAAGATAAAGGCTTCGTCTCATGCTCGACAAAGGCGTTCATCAAAGATTATACAGGTGGTGGCCAGCCTTGACGATGCGGGATTATTCAACGAGCACCACAACATACACGCTTTCAGGATTTACCGAGAGTTGAGACCTTCACACCAACCTGAGATGGTATGTACGTTTTCTGAATGTCGTCAAATTCATCTGTCTATCTGACCCAGTCTCATATATATGATATTACTGCAAATGCCACGTCTGACTCCAATTCGGTTACGACTAGCTGCTATTTGTTAGAATATTAACAACACGGTGATAGAGGAGAACCTTAAAATCTCTGGCATATATTATGAGGACCGATGTCCATAAATTCCTAAACGAGTGCAATTGTTCTTCCATTAGTTGTGTTTTCAGCTATCCAGTTTAGTAGTGCCAAGCGACAATTTACATTTAACAAGAAAGCGCACCATTGCTGAACACCACCGTGCTATAAGTATCCTCCGTCGATGGCCAAGGTGAACAGCCCTGCTTGGATTGAAGCTCATAAACATCATATGCAAACGTGCCAGTATTGCACCGCAGACATCCATTGCCGGCAGCTACCAGTGTCAGGAGAATGTGGTCATTCCGCCGCACACATTACCTTTCGGCCACCATTCTAGCACTCGTTATGGCGTTACTTTGCAAGGTGAGCAGCAGCTTACAGTTTGTGATCCTTCCCATGTCTGGTAAGAGCGGTCGTAAATAACTGCGGCTGTAATCCTTCGGCACCACGGCAGCATTCTGTACACTTTTATTAAAATCCAACACAACTGCATTAATAACAGTCTCGTCCAGGCTGCGCTGGATGATGACGGGACAACCATCAGCCCCGGAGTGGTGCCTGTGGCTTACCTGAGCGCATTAACAACATCCTCCTTTGTTACTAAGTCATCGAAGGTTCCTTCCAGAGCTAGCAATATCATTTAATATACCAGATATTATGGCGGTCGTTTATCACCTTTTATGTCTGTTCCAATGAAAACGATGAATAAACCCCGCCCTTTCTGCATCTGTTGTCAAGACTGATCCGATTTGAGTCACGCAAAGTAAAAAGACTGGTTGGCATTCTCCTGCTCATTTTGCGATGAACTGCTGGTAGCTGATATATATCGTCGCCACAGACCTGGGTGCTAAGTGCAGGTTCCCATGAACCTCCACTTGTCTCACCAGCCAATACTGAAATCCTCAGTGTTTGTATGAACACAGACTTTTCAGCCACATCACAATATGGTTTCTAGAATGTTTCTTTTCTCGTGCTTCTGCCATGACTTTTTAGCAGCCTTTTTCCAGCCAGGTTGCCTTTTCATTTTCATTCCACCAAGGTGGCTGCATGAGTGAGTCCCAGCAACTTCTTTCTACAGTCTGCCCAGATACGTACGGCTTCTGATCAGAGTGTTAAGTGTAAACTGGAAGACAGATTTGGGCTCTGTGGCTGTAAATTATTGGCCTTATTAAGAAGAACAACGCAGGTGATGATCACTATCTGAGTCAAGAACATTCATCGAGCGTGCAGCATCAGTTGTGTGAGATTGAAAAGCTGATCAATGACACCATCAGCGTCCTCAGGTTCAGGTTAACTGAGTTGTATGTTTATTCAATATCACAAGTCAGAGCTTGAAAAGAGAGCAGAACCAAAGGATGCCCGTTCATTCTCGGTAAAGCGCTGCCCCACCTTGATCGTAGCAATGAAACTTCGCCATGAGAGAAACTTTGTGTGGCACATCTGAGAGTTTCACGAAACCGCCATCTTCACATGGAGTTTTGTCCACATGGGTTGCACATACTATAGATTCGCCATACTCTGATCACGAATTGAGCACTGAACTCGTAAACCACACCTCGGTAAGAAGTCAGGCGCACAAGGCAAAGGAAATATCTATGTAAAGTGTCTTTAAAGTTGTTTTGATCCGGTTCACCACAATCTGTTCGCCCTTCAAGTTCGCCCACATCAACTGTTTTGGAGGACGGCAATGGTCAGGTATTCGAGCAACGACCGACCCATTCACTTGGGCCTTTCGCGAGGGTGTTGACGCTAGATCTTTGCACCATGAGGACTTCGCTGTCTGAATTGTCCCCGCCAGTTTATTTTAGTATCTGCGGTAGACAGCTGTGTGGAAATGACTTACCCTTTCATGTGTCGCCACACACTGGTTCAGCGTTCGCTTGCGCACAGCAGCGTGGTATATACTATGGCTCGGTAAACCTTTCAGCTTGTGACTACAGTTATCCCTCCGTTCTGCCACAGCACAATGTAACCTTCCGAACGCAGCACCGGGCTCGGACATTCTAATATTGTTGACCTCAGAACTATGTTTGCCGATCTGGAGGCCACAAGATACAAAGTTGAATCCGCTGACTGTAAAAAGATCGCTGAAATGCTTAACGTTGATGACCGGACCAACACTGTTTCAGGGCAATAACACACCTGTTTTTTGCGTTAATGGTGAGGCCAAACCTATCACAGGCCATTGAGAACTTGTCCATGGCGCCCGCATTTCTTCCAGAGTTGAGAAAGAGGCGCAGTCATCAGCAAACAAATAAAGGTTTGAGAGAAGGATTCTTTACCTGGTGGAGACGAGTCTCCGAAGATTGAAGAGATTACTGGCTGTCTCATCTAATTCCTACCCCATGTTCGACGCCTCTTCCAAAAGACATCCGTGAGCATGGCAGCAAATATCATGTTGAAGATGTTAAAGCAGCAACACAGCCTGTTTTGGACACCGTTGGTGACATGGAAGGCTTCCACAGCATCCACTATCATACAGCCATCATGCCTCAGGAACTGTTGACGATCTGATGAACTCTGGGCATCCAAATTTTTCCATGATCTTGATATAGTACCACGACAGGCATAGTACCACTAGAACGGCATAGAGGCATAGAACGGAAGGAAGCGATCACGGTACCCATTCTAAAACCAGGCAGAAACAAACTCGACCCGACGAGTTATAGACCAAAAGCCTCCTAAGCTGCACGGAAAAACTCATGGAATGCATGGAGAACAAACGGCTATCTTGGCACTTGGAAAGCAAAGGGCTTCTCATGGCACAACAGGGAGGCTTTCGGAAGAACCGGTCTACAGAAGATCAAGTAACCTATATCGCCCAGGAAATCGAGGATGGTTTCCAAGAAAAGAAACAGACACTGGCTGTTTTGGTAGAAATGGAGATGACGTTTGACACAGTCTGTAAAGAAGGGATAAAACTTAAACTCCTCACCCTCGGTATAAAGGAAAGAATGTACAAATGGCTTGATAGATGCCTAAAGAACAGAACAGCAAGGGTTCAGATTCAGGGTACACAAGCATGAAACTACACTATAACAAGGAGTCCCCAAGGAGGAGTGCTCTCAACAACTCTCTTTCTAATCTTTGTCAATGACAAAGTAACATGCCTACCAAAGCGAGTACACTCTGCCATGTATACCGACGACCAGGAAATATGGACAAGGGAAGAGTCAATGCCGATATCAACAAATCGACTGCAAGATATGCTAAATAACTTGGAAATATGATCAAGAACGTGGAATATGAACATAAACCCATCTAAAACAACTTACACTGTGTTCTCCCAGAACAACCAGCATCATAAAATTAAGCTTAAAGTCAATGGGCAAGATCTTCTAGAAAGCAAGACCCCAACGTACTTTAGAGTCACACTGACTGAAAACTACTAATGGTGCCCAATCTGGAAAACACCAGAGTCCTCAAAACACTCTACTCTGGAAGAGTGCGACCGTCCTGAGTACGGCATTGCAGTGTGGAGTAGTGCATCCAACAAGCAATTCGCCAAAGTGAGCAACAGTCAAAACCGAGCAATACGCATTATCACAGGAGCCATGAAGTCCAAGCCCATCAAGGCGATGGAAACAATCACAAGCATCCAACAAATGGCAGATCGAAGGTACAGAAAATTCTTAGTATTAGCGGAAAAACTTAAACAGCTAGATTCCCACCATTTGTACGAAAGAATGAACAGATTCGGAAGGGGCAGGATACAGAGAACCAGCTTCGCAAAGAACACTAAAGCACTGACCGCAGACGATCCGGTCCTAGCAAACTGCAAAGTCAAATCAATCCCTGCAACCGATAAGTGCCCACCGTGGAAAACCAAAATGCCGGAACTAAGGGAATCAATCCCAGGCATAATGAAAAATGGGCAGCAAGAAAACTTCGAAAGAAGAGCAGCACATAAAAATACATAGCGATCGAATACCCTGAAAATAAGTGGAGACAAGTGTACACTGACGGATCGGCAAGGAACACAATCAGCGATTGCGGAGGAGAAATAGTTCTAAAACTCTCAAAGAAAGTGACGGTCACAAAAGCGATTGCCACATGCAAATACTCAAATAACTACCGGGCAGAGGCAATAAGAACAGCGGCCGAAATGGTCCTAGAGGAAGAGGCACCTCTCGCAACAAAGTCTATGCTCTATCGGTCATCATGGCACTCAAAAGCGTAGACAAAACATAGCTCAATGAGCTGAAAGCGACCATCGATACACTAGTGTACACACTCAAACGCACCGTCATTCAGTGGATCCCATCACAATGCAACATAAGCGGAAACGAACACGCCGACAAGCTAGTTAAAGAAGGCGGGCGACTACCTCAGACTGATCACGAGATCAATTATGAGGAAGCCAGAACAACCATCGGCTGGACATTATAGAGAGAAATGGACAAAAGACCATCCTCAGCACAACAACAGCGACGGGTACTATGGTCTGTCTCGTAGTGAACACGTTGCCATACTCCGCCTCCGTACTGGCCACAACAAGCTCCGCGCCCACATGTTTAACAAATTTAAAATTGGCACAACTAGCCTGTGCCCCTGCCAAAAGACGGACATGACGGCAGAGCATGTACTGCAAGATTGTCAACTGATAGCAGGTATAAGAAAAGAAACATGGACCCATAACACAGAGCTTCGGAGAAGCTTGAGGGAACGAGTCCCTTAAAAACACGGTAAAATTAATGATAAAAGTTGGTTCGTCTAGACCGGGATCGAGAGAGAGAGAGAGAGAGAGAGATCAATTGAAGAAACATTTTCGAAATTTCATCAATAATCGTTTAACCCTTTCAGTGCTACACACTTTCCGAAGACGGAGCTAAAAATAGCTACTTGTTGTATCTAGGCTACAAACGTGAAAGTACGCCTATAGCAATGACAGTAGAAATCTATAACCTGTTACCACGCCTTTAGACCACTGAGGAGAGATAATAGCAGACGTGCTAATGCGCCTTTTGCAGTGAAAAACGTCTATACACATCCTTAGCAGCTGGAGGTTTTTAAAAAGTAAATAGCACTCAATTTGGGATACATTAGATTCATAACCACCAGGTGGCCACTACCAAAATAAACTTTTCTCGAGGTGAAGAAGGGTTAACACATTTGCATAAATCAAAGGGATACAATCACTAAATCAACAACAAACAAGTTTGTTTCTTTACCTGATTTATAGTCCTTTTGAATCCTGATCAGACTTACTTTAACTGATTCCGTACCGTGGAACACTCAAGTGTAACTATTTCTTATCTGCCTGGACCACGCGTCGCTCAAAAGACGATTACTATTTTGTTGAGTTTTTATTATTTTTGTTCCGATTGAAGATTTATATTAACCGGAAACTATTCAAAGTGATGTAAATGATAACGAATATATAGCAGCATGGCTTATGCTAGAATTCGAATTGAAACGGAATTTATCAATCATTTTAGAATACCCAGTGATAGTAAAAAACTAGCGATTTTTATGAATGTTCATGATGCTAGTTTGTGAACAGTTAATAAACCATACACTCCTTCACTATTTTCTTAACGTTTGTGTATTCGTAAATGGATTACATATATAAAGAGAGCAGTTAGACCGATTTATTCCACATAATGTTCATCAAGGCCCTTGAAAAGTTGGATTTTCGTTCTCACAATTTCAATTAATTTTTTTAATACATGCTAATATTTTTCAAGCATAGTCAAGACAACATTATATTTTTGGACACAATAAATATTTTATGAAAGTACATTCATTTATCTTTAATTCGATATATAATAAGCTCAGCTTTAAATCATATTTAGAAACAATATTTTAGTTTAGCTAAAGTATGTGTGCAATATTTTGAAACTAAAAAATAATTCCGTCAGAGGCGAAAAAATCCGGTAATGAATCAGTTAAATCACATTTTAATTAGATAAATATTCGATATAAAAATTCATATTTGGGATCAATTGATAAAAATATCCTATATGTTGCGATACAATTAGGTGTAAGACACGGACGCGTTCTCTCACCAGACCTGTTTAACCTCTACAATGAAAACATCGAACGTCATATAGAAGAAAAGGCAGGAATAACAGTTTGGCAGACAAAACATGAACAATCTAAGATACGCTGATGACAAAATTCTCATGGCTGCAAATGCACAAGATCTACAAGACCTGATAGACATATTAGTGAGAGAAAGTGAAAAGAAAGGATTACGCATGAATATAAAGAAAACAGAGGTTATTGTTGTCTCCAAGAAACAGGAAACACCAATATGTAATCTCATCATAAATAACACAATACTGAAACAAGTCCATCGATTCAAGTACATGGGAACACTCCTGACATCAGATGGAAGATTGGAACACTCCTGACATCAGATGGAAGATGAGAACACTTCTGACATCAGATGGAAGATGGTAACACTCCTGACATCAGATGGGAACACTCCTAACATCAGATGGAAGATGGGAACACTCCTGACATCAGATGGAAGATGAGAACACTCCTGACATCAGATGGAAGATGGGAACACTAATGACATCAGATGGAAGATAAGAACACTCCTGACATCAGATGGAGGATGGGAACACTCCTGACATCAGATAGAAGATGGTAACACTCCTGACATCAGATGGAAGATGAGAACACTCCTGACATCAGATGGAAGATGGAACTTGACATCAGATGGAAGATGGGAACACTCCTGAGATCAGATGGCAGATGTAAAACAGAGATTAGAAGTAGAATAGCTCACGGAAAGCATCTTTATGAAAATGAAAACACACTATGCATGAATTCACTACCAATGAAACTGCTAAAACGAATACCCCAGTGCTTTATTGATCCAATACTTTTGTATGGCAGCGAATCATGGACAATGAATAAACAATCAATACGATCATTTGAAGCCACAGAGATGTGGTTTTACAGAAGATTGCTGAAATTCCATGGACAGCAAAGAAAACAAATGTGGAGGTTTTAAATCAGATCTGCACACAAAGAAACTTTATCAAAAGAATAAGAATCCGACAATCAAGGTTCTTCGGGCATATAATGCAAAGAGAAGGTTTAGACCATTTGATAATAACAAGTAAAATTCAGGGAAGTAGAGATCGCGGAAGACAGAGGGAGAAGACGCTGGATGGCCGGACATCATGGTTCGATACAAAATCGACGTCAGAACTGATTACATGCACCAAGCAGAGAGAGTTGTGGAGAACATGATCGCCTACGCCGGCAGGCATGGCACTTGATTGATTGATATGTTGGGCAAATGCGAAGACCATGCTGGCGTAACCTGATAATTTGAGATAGGTGTGCTGCTACTTTTAAATTGAATATATGCCTATACTATTTAATCTCTTGTCTGAACACCTTGGTTAGCCGTCCGTTCAGGTTTGTTTGCGGTTTGCTCCGCTAGACTTTGATTGCTCCCTATCAACTACAAGGCAACAGTAGTTTCCTGCGAGCGGAAACGCGCACTGGCCTTACCTCTGCTGTGCTTTCCAGTTCTTTTGCACATTTGGGTGGGACGTACACCCTGCTTGTCGCTGCTGCACTTTCCGCTGCTATGCTTTCACTGGTTTTTGCTTCTGCTGGGCTTTCCAGCTGTTCTGCTCATGTGGGTGGGACGCACACCCCTCGCTTTCCGCTCTTCTGTGCCCTGTCGTGCTGGTCTGCCCCTCGATGGGACCCACTATGGCATACTTCATTCTAACTTTGCTCAAAAGCTTATATTCAATAGTCAACATAGGCTCGCACGTGTATTGTCGGGGCCATCATGATGAACAAAGAATAGTAACAATGCGACTTACAAGGCAGTCATAAAGGGCGAAGGGGAGGGAGGCATAGGTAAGCTATCCTTGTAAATAAAAAGCGTCGTAGATATCAGAAGTGCAGAGCTTCTTGAACGCGCATAACTGTCACAATATAAATCGCTCTTGGGCTCAGATCACATACAACTCACAAAAAGTGGTTTAACAAGTAGTCGTTATGGAACGTTTGAAGAACAAGACAAAAGGCTAAGATTGGAGAGTCTGTATTGACCTTGTGTAGATTTGCAGCAATTGTGTATTCGATTTAATGCTGCAAAAAACGACCTTTCAACAGACACAGTGGTTGCTGGAATAGTTAAGATCAAATCTGCAAGGTTGAATACGTCTTTAAAACCTGAACTGAGATCATTTTTCTCTAAAAACTGCAGTAAATCATGAACTGGCTTATTGTAGAACTCCTCCGAACATTAAAGTACCACAAATTTATTTTTCGAATGTACATAGTCGAACATTTCAACATAAATGTTTTGTAAACACAAAGCACTATTATTGTTAGTGCAGGTTTGCTCCCGCACGCATTCGTTATGTAAAACAACACCTTGTCCACCAATCTCTCCCCTCACTCGCTTCACACAACGTCATAGTTTGCGTTAGAATCGAGAGACCAGCACGCTTAAGGTGGAAACAACCGAGCAATGCTGGGAGAACAAGAGTCGTTACTACTAAGTACTCATCATTATTGGCCTCTTTGTCTCAGGAGACAATAGGTGCTGCGTCACGTAGTATGTTCTGTGCTGAATCACAACGTTTGATGTGGCTGTAATGGCTCATTCTGGAGTGGCAATCCTTGCCACAGTTGCTGCAGGAAAAACTGGAAACTAGAGCCGATGATGGATGTCTCTCTACCCTCTGTGCTCTCTTTGCCTCCACATGTGATGTTGTTTTTATTCTTTCTTTGAGCCGTCCTCACTGCTGCTCGCCATGCTTGCCTGTCTTGGCCAGCGCTCCCAGTGTTTTTTGTCTATGCTGCATGAAGTTAGATCATGCTTGCAGGTGTCAATGAAGGTAATAATGGCGCCCATGCTGTCTAGCACCAGATGAGAGTTGACCATATAGAATGTTCTTTGGGATTCTATCATCGCTCATATGGCACACGTGTCCCAGCCATCTGAGACGTCGCTGACTCAGTAAAGTGGGCATGCTTGGAATGCCAGCACTGTTCAGGACTTCTATATTGAGATGTGATCTTGCCATCGGATGTTGTATATCTGCCTGATACAGAGCATGGGAAGGTGTTGAGGGGTGTTCTTGTCAACATATGGGTCCATGTCTCACTGCGATACAGCAGAGGCTGAGAACACAAGCTTTATAAACTTGTGTCTTGTGTTTTTGTGAGTGCCCTGTTTTCCCATACACGCTTTGCTAATTTAAACATAGCATGGAGGCCTTCCCAATGCGACCACTAATTTCATCATCGAGGGAGAGGTTGCTGCTGATGACAGAGCCAAGGTATGTAAAGGTGTTGACTACTTCAAGTGTATGACTGCCAATGTTGATAGATAGGGATCTGCTAATATCCTGAAACATTATATTTGTTTTCTTCAGGCTGATCGTCAAGCCGAATTCATTTGATGCTGCAGAAAATCTATCCATGAGGTGTTGTAGCCCTTCTTCTGTGTGGGGATGTTAAAGCTGCATCATCGGCAAACAGAATTTCCCTGATGGTGACTCTTTGACTTTGATCTTTCTTTGAGTCTCGCCATGTTGAACAATTTTCCATCTGATCTTGTGTGAAGAAATATTTCTTCTTCGGCGGATTCAAAACCATGAGAGAGAAGTAGGGAGAAAAATATCCCAAAGAGTGTGGGTGCAAGAACGCACCCCTGCATGACGCCGCTGTTGATAGGAAAAGCGCTGGAGGAGGCCTCATCAAACATCACTGTACCTTCATGTTGTTATGGAATGATGTTATGATTTTAAGCAATGTAGGGGGGCAGCCGATTTTTTCCAAAACTTGAAGAGGCCATCTCTACTCACTAGGTCAAATGCCTTTGTTAGATCTATGAAGCAATGTACAGTGACATGCGTTGTCGGACATTTCTCCCAGTTGTCTCAAGGAGAATAAAAATGTCAATAGTGGATCTGTTGGATCTAAACTACATTGTGACTCAGGGGATACTTGGTTTGCTAGCTTTTGTAACCTATTTTTGTATTACGCGTGGAAGACCTTCCCACGATGCTGAGCAACGAGATACCACGGTAGCTTGGTCTGTCTTGAGCTTTTCCTTGTCAGTCAGAACGGGAGTCTTGTTCCTAAGCGATCCATTTTCAGCGAGTCGGGCTCCTGTAGTGCTGCGATGTCCAATCCAAGTCGTTTGAGCTCATTGTTAATTACTGCAGTTTTCCGTATGTCGTGTATCTGTGTAAGATCTTCTGACAGGCCACGACACATTGTCCTTACGTTGCAGCTTGCTAAGGACTGGAGCCTTCTTGATTTTATTATTATTGTTTGGTGCGGTACTTACAGTCCACTTGTCAGGTAATATCTTAAGCTCCAAGAACCCATTGAAGCAGGTGAACTGTGGCGGGATAACACCTTATTGTCCAATGAGACGTGATGATCTTCCCACCGTCGAAGACAACCCGTGGCGTCCGGGTACCTACTTCAATTGAGCTGGACCTATAACCAGTAACCGTTGTCTTCGTGTTGGTTTGGTCAACAAAGTCGACCACGAAGTGACCTCTCCGTGACGCATGCCCGCGATTTTATGGAGCAGCTGAGTAGCCAAGCGTCAACTACTCCCTCTCGACCTCGCTGATAGAATCCAGAGGAGGGAAGCACGACATCTGGTATCAGTTCGGCTTGCAGGAGCTGCCGGCAGGACATCACTGGGTGTCTGTCCGCCTTAGGCTCCGCCCGATTTCTATTTGGTTTACTCCATAGCCTTTGCCTCTTCCGAGGCTCCCACAAGGCAGTGGGGCTATTTGCCCATAGCTGGGTCTGGATCTTGGATATCAGGTAAAACCACTGATATCACAAAACTGGGGACCAGACCTCCACCGAGATTTTGTCGGGTTAACTCCCAGACAAAAAAACGAAAAACCCTCACCTAGGGGAGTCCATTTCAGTCGAGCCAGCCATTGCTGTTAGCCTTTGACTCACTGGGAGGGAGAGGAGGGAGAGGAGAGAGATAGAAGGGGAGAGAGCGGGGGGGGGAAGGAGGAGGAGGAGAGAAAGAGGGGGAGAGAGAGAGAGGGGGACAGAGAGAGAGGAGGAGAGAGAGAAGGCAAGAGAGAGAGAGAAGGAGAGAGAGGGGAGAGAGGTAAAGGAGGAGAGAGGGAGGGAGGGAGGAGAGAGAGAGGGGAGAGGGGAAATAGGGAGAGGAGGAAATGAGGGAGAGGGAGGAGAGGGTGGGGGGAAAGGGGAGAGGAGAGATAGGGGCAGAATAGGGGCAGGGGGATAGACGGAGGAAGAGAAGGATAGGAGAGGAAGGAGGGGGAGGGGGAAAAAGGGAGAAGGAGGGAATGAGAAGGAGGTGGGAGAGAGGAGGAAAGAGGAGAGATAGGAGGGAGGAGGAGGAGAAGGAGGGAGAGAGAAGGGGGTCGAGAGAGAGGGGAGGGGGAGAGATAGAGAGGGGGAGAGAGAGCGAGAGAGAGAGAGGGAGAGAGAAAGGGTTAGTGAGGGAGGGGGAGAGAGGGAGAGAGGGAGAAAAGGAGAGGGGAGGAAGAGAGAGGAGAGGGAGAGGAGAGAGAGAGAGAGGAGAGAGAGAGAGAGGAGAGAGTAAGGAGAGGAGAGGAGAGAGAGAGGAGAGAAAGGGGAGAGAGAGAGAGAAACATAGAGGAGAGAGAAAGGAGGGAGAGGAGAAGAGGAGAGAGGCGAGAGAGAGGACACAGAGGAGAGAGAGGCGAGAGAGAGAGAGGAGAGAGAGGAGAGAGAGAGAGAGAGAGAGGAGATAGATAGAGAGAGAGAGGAGAGAGAGGAAAGAGAGGAGAGAGAGAGGAAGAAAGGAAGAAGGAGGAGAGAGAAAAGGGAAGAGGAGAGAGAAGAGGAGAGAGAGAGAGGGGAGAAGAGAGGAGAGAGAGGAGGGGAGAGAGGAGACAGATAGAGGAGAGAGAGAGGAAGGGGGAGGAAAAGGGAGGAGAGAGAGGGAGAGAGAGAGAGAGGAGAAGAGGGAGAGAGGAGAGAAGAGGAGAGAGAAAAGGAGAGAGAGGGGAGAGAGAAGGGGAAGAAGGAGAGAGAGAGAGAGAGAGGAGAGAGAGGAAAAAAGATGAGAGAGGAGGAAGAAGAGGAGAGTGAGAGAAGGATAGAGAAGGGGAAGAGGCGAGAGAGAGAGAGAGAGAGGGGAAGAGGAGAGAGAGAGAGAGAAAAAGAGAGGAGAGAGGGAAAAGTAGAGGAGAGAGAGAGAGAGGGAGAGAGAGGAGAGAGAGGAAGAATGAAAAGAGAGGAGAGAGAGAAGAGAGAGAGGAGAAGAGAGAGAAATAAGAGAGAGAGAGAGAGAGAGAGAGGAGAGAGAAGAGAGAGAGAGAGAGAGAGGGAGAGAAGAGAGAAGAGAGAAGAAAGATAGGGAGAGAGATAGAGAGAAGAGAAGAGAGAGAGAGAGATAGGAGAAGAGTAGATAGAGATAGATAGAAGAGAAGAAGAGAGAGAGAGAGAGAGGAGAAAAGAGGAGAGGAGGGGAAGAGAGAGAAGATAGAGAGAGAGAGAGAGAGGGAAAAGAAGAGAGAGAGAGAGAGAAGAGAGCGAGAAAAGGAGAACAAATAGAGAGAGAGAAAGGAGAGAAGAGAAGAGAGAGGAAGAGAGGAAAGATAAAAGAGAGAAGAGAGAGAAAAAGGAGAAGAGGAGGAGAGAGAAGAGAGAAGATGAGAGAGAGAGATAAAGGAAAGAGAGAGAGAGAGAGGAGAGAGAAGGGATTTAAGAACAATAGAAGAAAAAGGGGGAAAGTAAAGAAAAAAAGATAAATATATATATACAAATATATAATATATATATATAAAAAATATATATATATATATATAATATATATATATATATATATATATATTATATATATATATAAAAATTAAATAATAATATATATAAAAAAATTAAATTTAAAAGAAGGAGAGAGAGATAGAAAGAAGAAGAGAGGAGAAGAGGAAAAAGAGGAGAGAGAAAAGAAAGGAGAGAGAGAGAGAGAAGATAGAGGAGAGAGAGGGGAAAGGGGATAAAGAGGAGAGAGAGGAGAGAGAGAAGAGGAGAAGAGATGAGAGAGAGAGAGAGAGGAGAGAAAAGAGAAAGAAGAAGAAGAGGAGAAATTATATTATTAAAAATTATATAGTATTAAATAATTTTATATAATAAATGTTAAAAATGATAATAAAAAAAATATATAATAATATATAATAATATTTTAAAAATAATATAAATTATAATATATTTATAAAATTAAAGAAATATATATATAAATAAAAATAAAATTTAATAAAAATAGAATATATAAATATAAAGAGGAGAGAAAAAGAGAATAAAAAAAAATAAAAAAAGAAGAAAAAAAAAAGAGATAAAAATAGAAAAATTTTAATAAGAGAAGAAATAATAATATATAATGAAGTATAAAATAAATATATTATATATATATATATATAATTAAAATAATTAATTTTATAATATAAGTATATTATAGCATAAATTAATTATAATAAAATAAAATTATATAAGAATTTTTTTAAAAATAAGAAAATAAATATGAATAATATATAATATTAAATATAAATATTAAATTTTAATAAATATAAAGATAAAATATATAAAATTAAAATATTATTAATAGTAAAGTAATAATAAAATTATAATATAAATAAAAAATATGTTAAATAATAATATAATAAAATATATATATATATAACAAATTTTAAATATATATATATATATATAAATATATATATATAAATAAAAAAATAAAAAATAATAAAAAGAAAAAAAAAATAAAAAGAAGAAAAAAGGGAAAAAGAAAAAAAATAAAAAAAAAAAAAAAAAAAAGGAAAAGAAAAGGAAAAAGAAAAAAGAGAAAAAAAAAGTATAATAAAAAAAAGAAAAAAAAATAAAAGAGGAAAAAAATAAAAAAAGAAAAAAGGGAGGGGGGGGGGAGAGAGAGAAAGAAGAAAGAGAGAGAAGGGGAGACAGAGAGAGAGAGGAAAAAAAAAGGAAGAGAGAGAGGAGAGGCAAGAAAATTTTAGAGAATGAGAGAGAAAGAGGAGAGAAGAGAAAAAAATATAAAATAAGAGGGAGAGAGAGGAGAGAGAGAGAGAAGAGTAAGAGAGAGAGAGAGAGGAGAGAGAGAAGGAAGAGAAGAGAGAGATAGAGGAGAGAGAGAGGAGAATGGAGGAGAAGAGAGGAGAGAAGAGGAGAGGGAGAGGGAGAGAAGGAGGAGAGAAGAGGAAGAGAGAGAGAGAGGAAGAGAGAGGAGAGAAGAGAGGAGAGAGGAAAAAAGGATGAGAAGAGAGAGAGAGAGAGAGAGAGAAGGGAGAGAGAGGGGGAAAAAAATATAAAAAAAAAAAAAAGAAGAAAAAGAAAAAAGGGAAGAAAAAAAAAAAAGAAAGAAATAAAAAAAGATAATAGAAAAAAAAAATAAATAAATAATAAAAAAAAAAAAAAAAAAGAAAAGGGGGGGGGAGAAAAAGAAAATAGATAGAAAAAAGGGAAGACAAAGTATAATAAAAAAAAAAGAAATAAAAAAAGAAAAAAAGAAAAAGAGAAATAAATGCAAAAATTATAGATAATAAATATAATTAATGAGAAATAATAAGAAGGAAAAGAAGAAGAAAAAAAGCAAAAAAAAAGAATGGGAAAGGGGAAAAAAAAAAAAAAATACAACAGAAGAGAGAGAGAGAGAGAGGGAGAGGAGGAGAGAGAGAGAGAGGAGAAATAGAGAGAGAGGGGGAAAAGAGGAGAGAGAGAGGAGAGAGGAAGACAGATAGAGGAGAAAAGAGAGAGGGAGAGAGAGAGAGAGAGGAGAGAGAAAAAAAGAAAGAAGAGAGAGAAAGAGAGAGAGAGAGAGGAGAGATAGTAGAGAAAGAGGAGAGAAGAGAGAGAGGGGAGAGAGAGAATAGAGAAGAAGAGAAGAGAGAGAGGAGAGAGAGATAGATATGAGAAAGGAGGAGAAAGAAAAAGGAGAGAGAGGAGAGAGAGAGAGAGAGAGAGGAAGAAGAGGAGAGAGAGGGAGGGGGGAGAGAGAGGAGAGAGAGAGAGAAAAGGGGTCATAGCAGAGGCAGCGGAGGAAATGGACAGTTAGCAGATAGTTAGATTATTTAATATTTAATAGTTGTAATTTTTTACTCTATGCAGAAGTGCAACACAAAACCCACAAGACATGACGTTTTTTGTAGTAAAATATGACGGTTTAGAAACAGTTGCTAAAGAACAATTAGTAAATATAGGGAGAAAAACGAAACACATGAAGACGAACGGACGTGTTCTGTATATATATTTGTAAAACATCAATAAATATATGAATCTGCAACTGAGTCGTAGTTGTCCATATGTTGTTTGTATTGTCCCGAAGGAAATACTGTTTTAAACTAAATAAAAAATTAAACAAAGGACCATCTATATGAATATAAAATGAAACATCAAGTGGAATACGACGCCAGAAAGGGAAGAATGAAAGATACACAAGAAGGAACGTATGACAGGATGAATATACATAGAAGAATAAGTAGCAAGATAAAAGTAACACAAGAGGAATGCACAGCAAAAACCCGAAACAGGTATATCGATCATAAGGGTTGAATCAGACTTCTGTAAAATATAATATAATGTGGAACTACTCGATACTTTGGCTCGCTAATTACATCAATTCAATATGTCTGGTCGTTGAAAGAAACAGACGTCAGCCAATGTCAATAGAGGATATAATTTGACTCTAATGTCTGTTGTATGTATGTACGATGGAGGGGTAAAAGAAAGGAACCACTATACTACTCAAACTGTCACCCCGCCGCCATCCTGACACCATCACGAACTGGGGGGCCCGAGGAGACCCTCCCACAACAAGGGGAAGAAAACAAATCAGCCCAGGTGGACCAGAATTTGTGAGTACACATTACTTTTTTTGATGTTTTTTGGTTCCCAGTATTTTCCCTTTCCCAATTCACCGTATAGAACCTCTCTTAGACCTTCATTCTACCGAACGACCGGTGTGACTCCCGGTCCAGAAGTTTATAATCACTATGTAAATTCTTCAATTCACCATATAGAGCCCAGCGTACAACGACATTTATTGGCTCTTCATTATTACTGGACAATCTGGATCTTCGTTCTCAAGTCGTCTCATCCTTCCATCAATCTTATTAGGACATGACACTTGTTCTTCTTCAGTTACGATCTGAACTGATTTGATAATATTTCGACGCAACTTTCCCCTTGGACACCCATTTCACTGGGCTCGGTGATGGGTTGCCTGATGGTGCCTGTTACACAGTCCTCGATGCAGCTGGAGACTCAGCGAGCAGCTTTGCTGAGATGATGACTCGACACTGTGTGCTGTGTTTATACTTTACATGCGTAAATGATTACATTTATTAGAGTGGGGTATTTGTTTCTATATATATATACATACATTCACTGCACATTATTTGCATGACTATGTTCTGGATCAGTTGTTTTCAGACTGCTTAATTTATATGCATCTATTCCAGCTTGGGACCAAGCGTTTTTCAGGTATTCCATTTTTGTATCTATTATATACACTGGTGCGCCATTTTTTTGAGCTATATTTTCTAATCGCAACTACAGAATATTTAGGATGGCTATAGAAATACGAGGGAAAATTGGTGAGGAGGTTATGTTGAGGTTGCACCCCCGAGCCATCGCGCCCCGCTGCTGTCCTGTCTGAACCTCAGTTTCAGATACGGATACTTGCCCAAAGGTGGGACATTGCCACCAGCTGCTGGGAACTTCCCACGTCCGCCTTGTAAGTCCGGTGGAATTTGGAGATCGCGACGGTCCTTCAGTGGATGAATTTGTGAAAGACATTCGCCATACTGCTTTTTATGCCACAGGTCAAGAGAAAGTTGACACCCTTTTGGAACAGTCTGAACTCCGTTCGAGAGGAGCTGGAGATCCAGCTTATGACGGCTCAAGATCCTGAGGTTTTGTTGGCTGGTCTACTACGGTCTTTGGGATAATAGGTCCGCCCAGGCCCTGCGTCAGTTTTTTTGTCCTCTCAGGGAGCTGGAGAGTCGTGCCCTGACTACTCTCTCGTTTGGCCGGCCTTTGCGAAGGTGACGCAGCTCAGACCCGAAGGTCAACCTCGATCCCAAAATCTCAGGGATCGGTTTATTGGTCCCCGCGCGACAGGCTCTGTGCAGGAATGTTAACGTCTATGGTAGCAGGATCGCCCTTCACCACATTTCTGCATTGCCGTGACGAGGCATTGCGATGGGAATCCATTCCATTCCCCTGACGCCCCCAGTACGATTTCTGGGATGCAACGTTGCATGGAAGACCTAGAATCCAAGGTAGCAGAGCGACATTCCGGGGCACGCTGCCATATTCCTGCCAGACCCTCCCCATCACACCTCATTCTGTCAAGAATGGTTTTCGTCCGCAGAATCGCCTACAGGGTTCCACGAGGCGCCATAAGAGAGAAATTTGGGGGCTATTTTGATTGTTCTTCTCTCCACAGCCAAGACATAAGACGGGGCGCTCAACCCACGGGCATGGCCCATGACGGCAGTCTATTGACACATATGATGTGGTTGGGAAAGAGGCGAGGAGGGGCAGCAATTTTCCCATTAGTCCCTTTTATCAATCGACAATTGCCAAGAGGAGCAAATATATACTTGCCATGACGTAAATGATGGATGTCGAGTGAGCAAAAAATATTTTACTACAAGTTCCAATGCTGATTGCCGGGAGAACAAAACATTGATATGTTTGTGTCCGACTTCGAGGTTAGTACTATGCCAAATTTTTTATTAGATTTGGCCCCGTGCAGCGAAGGACGATTCTCAGGATAATCATAAATTGATTTCAAGTCTCAATGGTTCAAATGCAGAGCCGAATTTATTGTTGCATTTTTCACGGATAGAGGTAGTTGATTCGCAAGATGGCGATGCAATGGGATCAGTTATGGGTTGCTCCGATATTGCTCATTGCTTGATATCTTCCGACGAAGTGGCATGAAGAACCAAACTCTTATTACAATTTTCTTTGTAGAGGGGTTACTTCAAATTACCAGTACAGTCGAATCCGTTGTCGATTGTTCTGATGATGAGCCATATGTTTTAACAGACCCTCCCTTGATAGTGGAAGTAAAATTCCAGGAAATCCAGATGGTGAATGAGTCTTTCATCTGTGAGACCATTGTAGAGCAGGATATACATGAGGATATCGATAGTGTAAATTTCAGCTTCTTGGATATGGGACAAATCAGGGGGAAGCTGAAATGCAGGAGGTCGTTGGTGGATCAGGTGAGAAACGATGGCGGAACCTCAAGCGCTACGCCACCCCCTGATAAGGCCCACGTCAACGACCGACAGATAGGTAATTTCAGTTCTGTAAATTTTCAGCAATCGAAATTTAGCAAGGATGGAAATCCTATACTCCAATTCTCACGGTACGCCATGCGTTGTGTCAAAGAACGTGAATGCAATCAAGACATGTTATATTATTACAAAACAAGTTCCGTAAAATAAACAATGTTTCATCAAAAGTCAAACGAGGAAATACAAAAAAGTCCAGGTTACTTGAAAAATTTAAACGAGTTTTAGTGGACAAAAATAGTGGGGAAATGTATATTTAGAAAGTGTGCTGACCGTAGCGGTCAGTCTGGAGAGTGCGGAGGAAAGAAAGGTCTAAATCTTTTTTAGAAGAGATCCCGATAATTTAAAACAGGAGAATAATCAACTAAAGATATCTTGTCCCAGTGATACTTCAACGACAACACGAGTAATTGAGATCCCTGAGGATGAGTTCAACGATGACGATATAAAAATGTCCGATCCAGCGAGTGTGCCTAGCATACGCTAGTGTTAACCCCCCGTCGACAGTGGTGGTGAAAAAAAATGCACCTCAATACCTATAAGTTCGAAAATGTATGGGACAGATGCCAAATCCCGAAACTCAGATTATGAGCTAAATATGAACTGCAATGTTAGTTTTGATTTTGGTTTTGTCAACATCAGATCCAGTACGATCTGGTTCTGATGTGCAAAAAGATGTGCAATTTGAACGGGAAATTACTTGATAACATAAACAATGCGTCATTTTGGGGGAAGTATTCTGTCCATTCCATG
>CM036772.1:10794408-10903364 GCA_020796225.1 Arion vulgaris
CTGCAAGAGCGTACGCCCTGAAAATGAAATCATCAAGAGGAAGGGGCAGTCAAAGAAAACGATGGGCTGATGCACACATCTTAAAACTTCACATTACACGACATCTCAAGCAACCGAGCGTGACTATTCGAAACTGATCATCAGTTAAACCTGCTACACCTAACGGCAAAAAAGCAAATATAGACAACAAGAAAAAGAATCACAAACTAAATAACACGTGTACAGGCAACGACTTGTAAATAAACGTTGATAAGAACGAGATAATGATAATAGTAAAGAAGAAAACAAAACAAATAGCTTCAACACAACCAATAATTAAAACAAGTGAATTCTTCTTCGAATGCTTCTTCTTCCACTTGTTAACCACTCTGTGTGATTTGTATGTGATCCGTCCCTAAGAGCGTTTGTACGTTGTGCCAGTTATGCGCCTACAAGTAGACCAGCACATCCAATTTCTGCGACACTTTTTATTTACTAGGGTAGCTTCACTAAGCCCATACCTTATTCGCCTCCTACGTTGTAGATCACATTGTAACTATTCTTCCACCCCCGCCCCATCCTTGAGAGCCCCATCAACACAGGGACAAATCAAGTGAATAAACAAAGTATTTTGGAAATGTAATGACGGCAGCTGGAAGAATCAGTTCTAAAATACAACAACAATACAACAATACATGACAAATCAAGTGAATAAACAAAGTATTTTGGAAACGTAATGACGACAGCTGGAAGAATCAGTTCTAAAATACAACAACAATACAACAATACATGACAAATCAAGTGAATAAACAAGTATTTTGGAAATGTAATGACAACAGCTGGAAGAATCAGTTCTAAAATACAACAACAATACAACAATACATGACAAATCAAGTGAATAAACAAAGTATTTTGGAAATGTAATGACGACAGCTGGAAGAATCAGTTCCAAAATACAACAACAATACAACAATACATGACAAATCTTCAGCAAAATGACACCGATATTTTAATTGCAAATAAATATCTTCACACACACACAGATAATTATACAGTACGATTTTCATTCCATGTTTGTGCTACCAAAGCCAAAATATGACACGTACGGCAAATAAAAAAAGAAATATGCAATCAATAGAAATGAGATGCCTGCTTAAAATAATGAGAGTAACAAGAGTTATAAGATCAAACCGAGACTATCAAAAACATGGTAGAAACAACAATAGTGCTAGATCATTAATAAACAACATGGTGTTGGGTGAGAAGACAGGGGTAGTACCTCATGGAAAGTGACAGTTGTATTCTGGTCATGGATAGTCATGATCTTACTTGGTCGCTATCATCTCATCTAGCTCATGTTCCCCATCATCTCATCTAGCTCATGTTCCCATCATCTCATCTAGCTCATGTTCCCCATCATCTCATCAGCTCATGTTCCCATCATCTCATCTAGCCTATGTTCCCATCATCTCATCTAGCTCATGTTCCCCATCATCTCATCCAGCTCATGTTCCCCATCATCTCATCTAGCTCATGTTCCCCATCATCTCATCTGGCTAATGTTTATCTTCTCATGCCACACCCCGAGCAACAGTCTCAGTTTTCTGGTTAAACATTATAACAAGGAGGAAGTAATCCAGCTTAACTCTTCCGTGTCCTTTTTTCTAGAAATTTTTTTAAAAACCCCTCTTCATCGTGCAGTGGATTTCGATAACATAAAGTGCAAAGAATGCCAAACTAGCATATGATGTACATATCACCCATAATTATAGCGCGAACCTCAAAAATGTATAAACCAATTGGTTTTGTAGATATGTTTTGCAAATGTAATCTTTCCAAATAAAAAAACAAAAATTATAATTAGATCAGCAATATCTCTGCTTATATAAAGTTTAGACAAAAGGAGTTCCGCTTTCAAATAGACTTTTCCCTTCAAACTGGTCAATTTTAACAATTTTCCAACGATATTTATCCGCATAACGCTCTGAAATATTACTTATTGTCTACGTATAATTTATCTAACAAGTTTGAAGTTTTCATTTGTTTCTTGAAAGAATATTTTAATCTTTTTTCTGTTCGTCCATCTTTTGCATTGTTTGAGATATATGTGAACTGTAACTATTCAATTAACCCTTTGAACCCTGGCCAACTATACCTTAAAAACCCTCGCCCCTGGGCTCCTGAGCAAATACAGCACATATCAGAATTGTTTGAAAAACAAGATTGATTGGCAGAATTAAGTGTCCTATAATTTTTTATCGACTTACCCCATCATCTAGAGTATTCCTGCTTACTATGCCAGTCTTCCCAACATGTAGATCCTTCCTGTAGACACAGGAAATTTTGACAAAACTTGCACCAAAATTGTGTCTTCACTTTCTTGACTGGTTTGTCTTTGTAATCCATGTTTGGAAAGTCACTGACATGTTTGTTATATTTGAACATCAGTCGTTCAAATAATTCTTCTAAATGATCATCCAACTCACTTTTGATTTCGTTATCAGAATAATCATATTCTAAGTCTAATTCATCTACAAAATCATTTAAAAGAAGTTCAACAGCTTGCTCTGTTGTTATCCTTTTCGAGTGGCCATTTCTGAAATTTTCAGCGTGTCGTTTCATCTTTTTAAAATTTTTAAACAATTATCAAATCACTATGTTTCAAAACACGATGCAAACCGCCATTTAGATAAACCTTTAAGGAAGCATTTCCTGTGTTTGACGTCACACTAGTACACAAGTTATCGCTGAACACCGACAAATAACGAGGAGGGGTTCTCATCCCGATATGGTAGGCGCCGGGTATACGTGTACAAATGATAATACCGTAATATCGGGAGGGCGGGTTCAAAAGGTTAAAGATAATATATTTTGTACATATGACGTCAGTACTTGGAAAAACAAAGAAAATTGATAAGAAACTGGACAGCTTTGTACTAGATCTGAAGTAACTAACCCTTTCTAACCTTGAAAGCCTGTCAGTCCACGACATCAGGTGGCACATGATGATATAATTGCCAATATTCATAGGCTTTAGATGTGTTACACATTGTGTATAATTGTTGTGAAATCCAATATTAATTACACAAAGAATATAAATGCCGAGTCGGTCATCTAGCCATCTTGAATGATAATAAGGACCCTGTGTACATTAACAGTAATGTACGCTAGTGTGTTTACACACAGTATTTCTCACCTTATTTAAGAACTTGAACAAGTCAACTTACCATTCCAGAAAATACAATAACCACATACAATGTAGGATAATTTATTGAACACGCATAACATGCTTTCTCCATTTTTCTTAATCAACCGGCATCTGATGCCAGCTCGACCTGAATTGAAAGCGTCCGGAACTGACGCCGTCAGTCGTACGCGGTGAATTACCCGCGGTAAATATTATTAAATATTATTAAATAATATTTTTACGCCTCGTATAAAGGGAGCTACGCTCAACCCTACTTTTATTTGTAAGGCTTTAACTACAATTAATGTTTTTTTTAAAAAACAAAACTTTTGTGAATGTATAAAAGTGCGTAAATGATCGAAGCGATATCTTGGATTCTCCGAAAGGAGTTAATTCTTATTTTTCATGTTTGTTGACTTACACGCTCTGATATAACCAATAAAAGGTTCGCCTTAGGTTGAAAGGGAACCTCGCCTCGGCTTAAACAGGTTTTAATCCCCTACTAAACAAACAAACAAACAAGCGATAAAAGGGAATTTACCGTTGATTAAGATAGTCGTATCTATTATGACCCTTGCATTAAATGTATAATCATTTAACGAATGTTGCTACATCCCGTATAAGGCATGTCCTTTTAGTAAGTCGTGTTAATGGAAACACAAGAGGACTTGTCGCCGTCGCATTCTTTGATTACGTATCAAGGGTTTCAACATGCCGATTACAATAAAAGCGCCTTTATTGTGCTATTGCTAGTGTACAGCAGTTGCCTCTTATGAAATGCCTTGTAGTTCGCAGTGTTGCCTTTGCCTCCTCGCGAGCCCCGGCACCACACGGGCGTAAAGCTAGCTAAACTACAACATATCGTTTCTTACATCATATAATGCTTACATTTGTGGTAGAACTGATTGTTCTTGTAGTACAATGACAATTGTAAGTACAATGAGACTTGTAGCACTTGTAAGCCCTGAAGATTGCTCTGGCGTCAGTTAGCCGTGGTATGAAGGTGCATGGCCTCGTCTAGGGTATATATACGTGTTTGGAGCACTATATTGGTAGACAAAACCAATCATAGACAAAGACCAACGTGGTTCAGCGATATTGACCAATCACATTCGTTGACTGCCCGTTCGAATATGAACCGAAGCATTAGTCGTCAACCAATCACAGTGATTGACAGATGAAGCTTTATTCATCAACCAATCACATTGCTCGATGATCCGAAGTGTTTTTTGGCAACCAATCACATTGTTCGATACATCTTCACGAAATCACATTTTACTTTTTGTGTGGTAAGACATCTCATTGTAATTAAAAGACAATGAGTCACTGTAAGACAATAACTGGTTTTTAAAAAACAAAACCTAGTTTGACCTTTTGACATACACTACACTGTTCTTTAATTTCAAAAATTGACCATTTTTTTCATTTCAGGTGTTATTTGTCGTTCAACGACCAATTACGAGTCGACCGAAAATTGTTGGAAGTCGTTGTTTATTGATTTGTCTGTCAACAAATCCTGTTCATGTGCATTAATTTCACACGTGAAATACAGTTATAGATCAATGCACCATACGTGTCTTATATTTGTGGCCCATATGACACTTTTCGCGGATAAAATGCCTGGGGCATTCTTTGAAAAATTCAGAAAGGATTGTCTAAATAATTACCAATTTGTCACCTGTATAAGGCATAGGTGTCTAATGTGTTACTATGTTTGTACACTAAGAAAAAGACACTAGAAGAAAAACACTGCTCAATAACAAGGCTGGACCATAATAATAATGAGGTTTGTTTTTTGGTTTTTTCAAATACCTATTGTCTTAGCAACAACTTTGGGATATTCTTATATAAACCTTATTAGCCCCTCATAGCCCCTCAAATGATACCTGTAGGGAACGTACCTTACTACTCTTGTTGATTTAGTCTCTTTTCGTCTGATCTGAGAAAATGACCTATATATTTCCACCTTCGTTTTCTTCTAATTTTTGATACGGGTTGCTGGTGTATTCTATCTCTCACTGTGTTGTTAGAAACGAAATCACTCTATTTTACTTTTAGTAATTTTAGGAGACATTTATTCTCAAAGCTGTCCCAAATTTTTTATCAATTTTCTTTGTTGAATTCCAAGTACTGAGCAGGTCATATGTACCGCAAATATATTATCTTTAATTGAATAGTTACAGTTCACATATATCTCAAACAATGCAAAAGATGGATGAACAGAAAAAAAGAATAAAATATTCTCTCAAGAAACAAATGAAAACTTCAAACTTGTTAGATAAATTATACGTAGACAATAAGTAATATTTCAGAGCGTTATGAGGATAAATATCGTTGGAAAATTGTTAAAATTGACCAGTTTGAAGGGAAAAAGAGTCTATTTGAAAAGCGTGAACTTCCACTTTTTGTCTAAACTTTATATAAGCAGAGATATTGCTGATCTAATTATAATTTTTATTTTTTATTTGGAAGATTACATTGCAAAAACATATCTACAAAACCAATTGGTTTAGACATTTTTTGGAGGTTCGCGCTATAATTATGGGTGATATGTACATCATATGTTAGTTTGGCATTCTTTGCACTTCTTATGGTATCGAAATTCACTGCACGATGAAGAGGGGGTTTTTAAAAAAACATTTTCTAGAAAAAGGACACAGGGAGAGTTAAGCTGGATTACTTCCTGCTTGTTATAATGTTTAACCAGAAAGCTGAGACTGTTGCCGGGATGGGCATGAAGATAAACATGAGCTAGATGAGATGATGGGAACATGGCTAGATGAGATGATGGGAACATGAACTGATGAGATGATGGGGAACATGAGCTAGATGAGATGATGGGAACATGAGCTAGATGAGATGATGGGGGAACATGAGCTAGATGAGATGATGAGGAACATGAGCTAGATGAGATGATGGGAACATGAGCTAGATGAGATGATGGGAACATGAGCTAGATGAGATGATGGGGAACATGAGCTAGATGAGATGATGGGAACATGAGCTAGATGAGATGATGGGAAACATGAGCTAGATGAGATGATGGGAACATGAGCTAGATGAGATGATGGGAACATGGCTAGATGAGATGATGGGGAACATGAGCTAGATGAGATGATGGGGAACATGAGCTAGATGAGATGATGGGAACATGAGCTAGATGAGATGATGGGAACATGAGCTAGATGAGATGATGGGAAACATGAGCTAGATGAGATGATGGGAAAAATGAGCTAGATGAGATGATGGGAACATGAGCTAGATGAGATGATGGGGAACATGAGCTAGATGAGATGATGGGAACATGAGCTAGATGAGATGATGGGAAACATGAGCTAGATGAGATGATGGGAACATGAGCTAGATGAGATGATGGGAACATGAGGCTAGATGAGATGATGGGAACATGAGCTAGATGAGATGATGGGAAACATGAGCTAGATGAGATGATGAGGAACATGAGCTAGATGAGATGATGGGGAACATGAGCTAGATGAGATGATGGGAACATGAGCTAGATGAGATGATGGGAACATGGCTAGATGAGATGATGGGAACATGAGCTAGATGAGATGATGGGAACATGAGCTAGATGAGATGATGGGGAACATGAGCTAGATGAGATGATGGGAACATGAGCTAGATGAGATGATGAGGAACATAGGCTAGATGAGATGATGGGAACATGAGCTAGATGAGATGATGGGAACATGAGCTAGATGAGATGATGGGGAACATGAGATAGATGAGATGATGGGAACATGAGCTAGATGAGATGATAGCGACCAAGTAAGATCATGACTATCCATGACCAGAATACAACTGTCACTTTCCATGAGGTACTACCCCTGCCTTCTCACCCAACACCATGTTGTTTATTAATGATCTAGCACTATTGTTGTTTCTACCATGTTTTTGATAGTCTCGGTTTGATCTTATAACTCTTGTTACTCTCATTATTTTAAGCAGGCATCTCATTTCTATTGATTGCATATTTCTTTTTTTATTTGCCGTACGTGTCATATTTTGGGTTAGTAGCACAAACATGGAATGAAAATCGTCTGTATAATTATCTGTTTGTGAAGATATTTATTTGCAATTAAAACATCGGTGTCATTTTGCTGATGATTTGTCATGTATTGTTGTATTGTTGTTGTATTTTAGAACTGATTCTTCCAGCTGTCGTCATTACATTTCCAAAATACTTTGTTTATTCACTTGATTTGTCCCTGTGTTGATGGAGCTCTCAAGGATGGGGGTGGGAGAGTGTGTCAAAGAATAGTTACAATGTGATCTACAACGTAAGAGGCGAATAAGGTATGGGCTTAGTGTGGCTTCTAGTAAATAAAAGTGTCCAGAAATTGAATGTACTGGTCTGCTTGTAGGCGCATAACTGGCACAACGTATAAACGCTCTTAGGCGCGGATCACATACAAATCACACAGAGTGATTAACAAGTGGAAGAAGAAGCATTCGAAGAAGAATTCACTTGTTTTAATTATTGGTTGTGTTGAAGTTATTTGTTTTGTTTTCTTCTTTACTATTATCATTATCTCGTTCTTATCAACGTTTATTTACAAGTCGTTGCCTGTACACGTGTTATTTAGTTTGCTGATTCTTTTTTCTTGTTGTCTATATTTGCTTTTTTGCCGTTAGGTGTAGCAGGTTTAACTGATGATCTGTTTCCGAGATAGTGCACGCTCGGTTGCTTGAGATGTCGTGGTAATGTGAAGTTTTAAGATGTGTGTAACCCCATCAACCCATTGTTTTCTTTGACTGCCCCTTCCTCTTGATGATTTCATTTTCAGGGCGTACGCTCTTGCAGCTGTTGTATTGGAGTTCATTCTCACCTTTTGCTGATTACTTCTATAAATCTTCTTCTGGCGTGGCAACGTTTGCTTGGTCAATCATAATTAAAAACCCATAGGTTATTAAGGTAAGAGCAACAGTGACAATATCTAAGGATACTGATATCAAAGTTTGAAAGTAAATGAACCTATAATTACAAATATTAATTAACATAGGTTTTTATTACATTGTTATAATGGAAGTTCACAGAAAGTACTATACAGAAAGTACCCAACACTTTGTTTTGGAACACTTTCTAATATATAAAAAAAACGTTCATATCAAATATATTATTTACTTCAGATCCATATTGAACACACTATGTTCACTTTTCTGTAGTTTTTCATTGTTGACACCTTGACATTTCATTAAATGAGTGAGAAAGAATATACAAAATACGTGTTACAAAATGAATTATTTTTAATAGCAAAATATAATTACTTATTTTTGTTCACATATGTTTCTAACATATTCATTTCTTTGAAAGTTTACGTTGAAGACAGTCAGAACGAAATATTGAAAAATGGTTAGAACTATTGTTGATACAATGCTGTTTGTTATGGTTGCGTATAATGTGATGCTCGACTCTGAATGGGTAAGTATTCTAAGTTGACTGGAGTTATCTTCATTCTTATGTTGTCATCACACTGCATTCGGTTGTTGCCTGTGTCGTGCTTTCTGTTTTTGTATTGCGCTGCTCTAGCGGCTTGATGGATCGTTGTGTTTTGCTTTCTGACTGGCTACTGCTTTCTCAGCTATCAATATTTATCTTGTGTTTTGCTTTCTGACAGCTACTGCTTTCTCAGCTATCAATATTTATCTTGTGTTTTGCTTTCTGACTGGCTACTGCTTTCTCAGCTATCAATATTTATCTTGTGTTTGGCTTTCTGACTGGCTACTGCTTTCTCAGCTATCAATATTTATCTTGTGTTTTGCTTTCTGACTGGCTACTGCTTTCTCAGCTATCAATATTTATCATAATTTCCTCTCGTCACCTGCAGGTTCAGCTGTAGAAAGCATTATTATACAATGTTGTTTGTTGCATTCTTATTAAGTGGCCAAACAACTTATTCTTTGTTTATAAATGCAGTTTAAGCAAGGTTCTGTCTCAACTTTTTTCTAATGCTGATGTTGGAAACTGTCTTTTCTGGTGTTGTGGTAACTTTATGAATACATCTCATTTCACATGTAGTTATAGTTTGCGAATATTGTTGATTTATAATCACTACAATAATTTATCGTTTCATCCACATAAATCCCATAAATCATTGTATTGCATTTGTTGGTTCATGTCGTTTTCTATTTAATAATCGTGCTCTGCAGATAAGTTCATTAACTTGAAGTATTGTGTTTGTATTTTCTTCTGTTCTACAATGTTTGTTTTTCTCTTCCTTAGTGAGTTATTATTTGTTGAATGCAGAGATAACTTCATGACATTTGATAAACTATTCAAGATTAAATATTCTAACCAACTCACCACCAACTCATTTCCTTTTACATAATAAGAAACTTTAATGTCAAGAACACATATTTAGAGAACAAAAACATACACAAAATTGAAACTGCTCAATTAGTTTTCACATACAATTGATTTGTTTGATTTAAGTGTTATTCGAAACAACAATTTATAGTTATCTATCCACTATAATTGTAGCAGTTCCCTTGGTACAAAGTAGAATAATCCTACTAGGAAGGATTAAGAAGAATAGCAAGGCAATGAAAAGGAATCAGTACCAGAATGGTCCGAGAATAACTAGTTATAGGTATCTGACTACTCTTACAGCTTTAACTACTTCACTCATCATATTTCTGAAATATATAACAAACACAGCAGGCAACCAATAAAATGGTTCATAATCTATTTAATCACTTGAACCTCTCTCTCTCACTCTCTCTCTCTTCTCTCTCCTCTCTCTCGCTCTCTCCTCTCTCTCTCCTCTCTCTTTCTCCTCCCTCTCCTCTCTCTCTCCTCTCTCTCTCTCTCTCTATCCTCTCTCTTCTCTCTCTCCTCTCTCTCCTCTCTCTCGCTCTCTCTCGCTCTCTCTCTCTCTCTCTCTCCCTCTCTCTCTCTCCCTCTCTCTCCCTCTCTCTCCCTCTCTCTCTATCCCTCTCTCTCTCTCTCTCCTCTCTCTCTCTCTCTCTCTCCTCTCTCTCTCCTCTCTCTCCTCTCTCTCTCCTCTCTCTCTCTCTCTCTCTCTCTCTCCTCTATCTCTCCTCCCCTCCTCTCTCTCTCTCCTCTCTCTCTCCTCTCTTTCTCTCCTCTCTACTCTCTCAATCCTCTCTCTCATCTCTCTCTCTGCTCTCTCTCCTCTCTCTCCACTTTTTTTCTCTCTCTCCCCTCAGCTCTCTCTCCCTTCTCCCCTCTCTCTCCTCCTTCTCTTCCCTCTCCTCCCCTCCACTGTCTCTCTCTCCCTCCTCCCCATCTCTCCACTCGCCCTCTATATCTCTCCCCCTCCCCCTCTCTCTCTCTCTCTCTCCTCCCTCCCTCTCTCTCCACTCGCCTCTCTATCTCTCCCTCCCTCCCCCTCTTTCTCTCTCCCCCTCTCCTTTCTCCCCTCCCCTCTCTCCCTCCCCTCCCCCTCTTTCTCTCTCCCTTCTCCCTCCCTCTCCTCCCTCTCCCTTCTCCTCCCTCTCCCTCCCTCTCCCCCTCCTCTCGCCCTCTCCCTCTCCCCCTCTCCTCACTCTCCTCCCTCTCCCTCTCTCCCTCGCCCTCCCCTCTCTCTTTCTCCTATCTCTCTCTCTTTCTCTCTCTCTCTTCCCTCTCCCCCTCTCATGTCTCTCCCTCCTTTCCCCATCTATCTCTCTCTCTCCCCTCCTCTCCCCTCCCCTCTTTTCCCTCTCCCTCCTTCCGCCCTCCCTCTCTCCCTCTCCTCCCTCTCTCCCTCTCCCTATCTCTCTTTTCTTCCCTCCCCCTCTCTCTATCTCTTCCCTCCCCCTCTTTCTGTCTCTCTCTCTTCCCCACGCTCCCTCTCTCTCACTCTCTCTCTCCATCCCCTCTCTCTCCCCTCCTTCTCTCTCTCTCTACCTCTCTCTCTCCTCCCGTCTCTCTCTCTTCCCTCTCGCTCTCTCTCCATCTCTCGCTCTCTTTCGCCCTTTCTCTCTCTCTCCCTCCCTTCTCTCTCCCTCCTCCGACCTCACTCTCCCTCCTCCCATTCTCTCTCCACATCCCCTCTCTCCCCTCTCCCTCCGTCTCACTCGTCACTCTTCCCTCTCCCTATTCACTCTCCCTCCCTCTACCTCCTCTCCCTCCCTTTCCTCTACTCCTCCCACCCTCCTCCCTCTCCCTCTCCTCCCTCTCCCCTCCTCTCGCCCTCTCCCCTCCCCTCCCTCACTCTCCTCCTCTCCCTCTCTCCCTCGCCTCCCTCCCCTCTCTCCTCCTTCCCCATCTATCTCTCTCTCTCCCTCTCTCTCTCTCTTCCTCTCGCTCTCTCTCCTTCGCTCTCCCCTCTCTCTCTCCTCCCTCTCCCACTTCTCTCCGTCTCCCTCTCTCCCCTCTCTCTCTCTCTCTCTCTCTCTCTCTCTCTCTCTCCTCTCTATCTCTCCCTCCTCTCTCTTCCACTCCCTCTCTCTCCCTCTCCCCTCTCGTTCCTTCCTTCTCCTTTCCTCCACTCCCCTCTCTCCTCCTCCCTCTCACCTCCCCCTCTTACCACCTCTCACCCTCTCCCCCTCTCCTCTCTCCCTCCTTCCCCTCCCTCTCCTCCCCATCCTTCTCTCTCCCCATCCCTCTCTTCCTCCTCTCTCCCCCTATGCCCTTTCTTCTGCCCCTATCCCTCCTCCCCCCCCCTTTTCCCCCTCTCCCTCCCTCTAACTCCCTTTCCCTCATTCTCCCTCCCTCTCCCTCTCCTTCCCCCTCTCTCCTCTCCCTCTCCTCTCTCCTCCTCCCCTCTCTCTCTCCCTCCTCCCTCTCCTCTCTCTTTTCCTCCCTCTCCCTCTCTCTCCCCTCTCTCCCCTCCCCGTCTCTCTCCCATCCCCTCTCTCTCCCTCACATTATCTCTTTCTCTCTCCTTCCTCCTCTCTCTCTCACTTTCCCATCCTTCTCTCTCCCTCCTCTCTCTCTCTTCCATCTCTCTCTCTCTTTCTCTCTCCCTTTCTCTCTCCCTCCCCTCTCTCTCCATCCCTCTCTTCCACCTCTCCCTCCATTTACCTAGTCCTTCCCCTCTCCCCTATCCCCTCTCCCTCCCTCTCCTCCTCTCCCTCCCTCTCCCTCCTCTCTCTCCCTCCTCCCTCTCCCTCCTCCTTCTCCCCTCTCCTTCTCCCCTCTCCCTCTCCCCTCTACCCTCTCCCATCACCCTCTCCCGATCTCCTCCTCCCTTTCTCTCCTCTCTGACCTCTCTCTCCCCTCTCTCCTTTCTCCCCTATCTCTCTCTCTTCTTCTCTCCCCTCTCTTGTCTCTTCTCCCTCCCTCTCTTCTCTCTATCTCCCTCCCTCTCTCTCTTCTCTCTCTCTCTCTTTCTCTCTCCCTTTCTCTCTCCCCCCCCTCTCTCTCCCATCCCCTCTCTTCCACCTGTCCCTCCGTTTACCTAGTCCTTCCCTCTCCTCTATCCCCCTCTCCCTCCCTCTATCCTCTCTCTCTCCCCTCCTCCCCCCTCCCTCCACTCTCCCTCTCCCTCTCCTCCCCCTCCTACCCTCTCCCATCACCCCTCTCCCGATCTCCCTCACTCTCCCCCTCTCAATCTCTGACCTCTCTCTCCCTCTCTCTTTCTCCCTATCTCTCTCTCTCTTCCTCTCCCTCTCATGTCTCTTACTCCCCCCTCTCTATCTCTCATGTCCCCCTCCCCTCTCTCTCTCTTTCCCTTTCCCTCTCTCTTTCTTCCCCTCTCTCTCCCCCTCTCTCTCCTTCTCTCTCCTCTCCCCTCTCTCCCCTCCCTCTCTCTCCTCCCCTCCTACTTCTCTCACTCTCCCTCTCCCCCTCTCTCCCTCCTCTCTCTCTCTCTCTCTCTCTCCCTCTCTATCTCTCCCTCCTCTCTCTTACCTCCCTCTCTCTTCCTCCCTCTCTCTCCTTTCCCTCCGTTCCTACCTTCTCCTTTCCTCCCTCTCCCTCTCTCCCTCCCCTCTCTCCCCCTCCCCTCTTCCCTCCTCTCACCCTCTCCCCTCTCCTCTCTCCCTCCCTCTCCCTTCTTCTTCCCCTACCCTACCCCTCCTTCCTCTCCCCATCCCTTTCTTCCCTCCTCTCTCCCCTATGCCTCCTTCTGCCCCTACTATCCTCTCTCCCCTTTTCCCCCTACCCACCCTCTAACTCCTTTTCCTCATTTCCTCCCTCTCCCTCTATTCCCTCCCTCCCTCTCTCCCTCCCTCTCCCTCCCTCCCTCTCCTCTCTCTCTCCTCTCCTCTCTCTCTCCCTAATTCCCCCTCCCCGTCTCTCTCCCATCCCCTCTCTCTCCCCTCAGATTCTCTCTCTCTCTCTCCCCCCCCTCACCCTCTCTTTCTCTCTCCCCTTTCTCTCTCCCCCTCCCTCTCTCTCCCATCCCTCTCTTCCTCCTCTCCCTCCGTTTCCTAGTCCCTTCCCCCTATCCCTCTTCCTCCTCTCACCTCCCTCTCCTCCCTCCCCCTCCTCCCTCTCCCCTTTCCCTCTCCCCCTCCCCTCCTCCTCCTCTCCCATCACCACTCTCCCGATCTCCCTCACTCTCCCTCCCTCTCCCTCTCTGACCTCTCTCTCCCTCTCTCCTTTCTCCCTATCTCTCTCTCTCTCTTCACTCTCCCCTCTCTTGCTCTCTCCCTCCCCCTCTCTATCTCTCTATGTCCCCTCCCCTCTCTCTCTCTTTCCTTTCCTCTCTCTTTCTTCCCTCTCCTCTCCCCCTTTCTCTCCCTCCTCCCTCTCTCTCCCTCCCTCTCTCTCTCCCTCCCCTCTCCCTACTTCTCTCACTCTCCCTCTCCCCCTCTCTCTCTCTCTCTCTCTCCTCCCTCTCTATCTCTCCCTCCTCTCTCTTCCACTCCCTCTCTCTTCCACTCCTCTCTCTCTCCCCTTTCCCTCCCGTTCCTACCTTCTCCTTTCCTCCTTCTCCCCTCTCTCCTCCCTCCCCTCCCCCTCTTCCCCCTCTCACCTCTCCCCCTCTCCTCTCTCCCTCCCTCTCCCTTCTTCTTCCCCCTACCCTACCCTCCTTCCTCTCCCCATCCCTCTCTTCCTCCTCTCTCCCCCTATGCCCTCTCTTCTGGCCTCTATGCTCTCTCCTTTACCCCCTACCCCCTCTAACTCCTTTTCCTCATTTCCTCCTCTCCCTCTATCCCTCCTCCTCTCTCCTCCCTCTCCTCCTCCCCTCTTATCTCTCTCCTCTCCCTCTCTCTCTCCTTCTCTCCCTCCCGTCTCTCTCCCATCCCCTCTCTCTCCCCCTCTATTCTCTCTCTCTCTCTCTCCTTCTCACCCCTCTCTTTCTCTCTCCCCCTTTCTCTCTCTCCCCCTCCCCCTCTCTCTCTCTCTCTCTCTTTCTCTCTCCCCCTTTCTCTCTCTCCCCTCCCTCTCTCTCCATCCCTCTCTTCCTCCTCTCCCTCCGTTTCCACTAGTCCCTTCCCCTATCCCCTCTTCCTCCCTCTACCTCCCTCTCCCTCCTCTCCCTCCTCCCTCTCCCCTCCTTCCTCTCCTTTCCCTCTCCCCTCTCCACTCTCCACCTCCCTCTTCCCCTCTCCCATCACCCTCTCCTCCATCTCCCTCACTCTCCCTCCCTCTCCCTCTCTACCTCTCCTCCCCTCTCTCCTTTCTCCCCTATCTCTGTCTCTTCACTCTCCCCTCTCTATGTCTCTTCCTCCCTCTCCCCTCTCTTCTTTCTATCTCCCCTCTCCCTCTCTCTGTCTTCTCTTTCCCCTCTCTCACTTCCTCTCTCTCTCTCCCCTCTCTTTCTCTTCCCCTCTCTATCTCTCTCTCCCTCTGCCCTTTCTCTCTCTCTCTCACCTCCCTCTTCTCTCCCCTCCCCTTCTCTCTCCTCTCTCTCCTCTCTATCCCTCCTCCTACCTCTCTCCACCTCTCCACTCCTCTCCACTGTTCCTCTTCCCCTCTCCCCCTATCCCATTCTCCCTCCTTCTACCTCCCTCCCTCCTTCCTCTCCCTCCCCCTCTCCTCTCTCCCCTCCTCCCATCCCTCTCCTCCCTCTCCCCTCCACTCTCTCCCTCTCTCTCCCTCCTCCCTCTCTCCCCCCTCTCTCCTCCTCTCTTCTCCTCCCTCTCTCTCCTCCTCTCCCTCCCTTCTCTCCCCATCCCTCTTCCCCCTCATCTCCCTCTTTCTTCCTTCTCTCATCTTCTCTCTCTTCTCTCTCTCTCCTTCTCTCTCTCCTCCTCTCTACTTTCTCTCTCTCCTCCTTCCATCCCTCTCTTCCCCTCCCCCTCCTTCTCCTCTCTCCCTTCCCTTCCCCTCTCTCTCCTCTTCCCTCCTCCTCTCCCCCTCTCCTCTCCTCCCTCTTCTCTCTCTCTCTCCCCATCTCTCTCCCCCCTTTCTCCCCTCCCTCCTCTCCTCTCTACCCTCTCTCCCCCTCTCCTCTCTCTCTCTCCTCCTCTCCCTCTCTATCTTTCATCTCCCCTCTCTCTTCTCTCTCCTCTCTCTCCTCTCCCTCCTTCTTCCTTCCCCTCTCCTCTCTCTCTCCCCTCTCTCTCTCCTCCTCCTCTCTCCCTCCTTCTCTCTCCCCCTCTCTACCCTCTCTCCCCCTCTCCTCTCTCCTCTCCTATCCTCTCCCCTCTCTTCATCCCTCCCTACCTCCCTCTCCTTCCTCTCCTCTCCTCTCCCCTCTCCTCCTCCCTCTCCTCCCTCCTCCCTCCCCTCTCCCCTCTCCCTCTCCTCTCCTCCTCTCCCTCCTCTTCCCTCCTCTCCCCCTCCCTCCCCTCTCTCCTTTCTCTATCTCTCTCTCCTCTCTCTCTCCTCTCCCCTCTCTTTCTCTCCCTCCTCCCTCTCTATCTCTCTCTCTCCCTCCTTCTCTCTCTCTTTCCTCCCCTCTCTCTCTCCCTATCTCTCTCTCCCTCTCTCTCTCTCCCTCTCTCTCTCTCCTCTCTCCCCCCCTCTCCTCCTCTCTCCCCTCCCTCTCTCCCTCTCTCCCTCTCTCTTCCTCCTCTCTCTCCTCCCTCTCTCCCCTCTCTCCTCTCTCCTCTCTCCTCCTTCCCTCTCCCCTCTCCCTCTCCTCTCTCCCTCCCCTCCCTCTCCCTCCCTCCCTCTCCCCATCTCTCCTCTCCCTCCTCTCCTCCCTCTTCCCCCTCTCCCCTTCTCCCCCTCCTCTCTCCTCTCCTCTCCCCTCTCCCCTCTCTTCTCCCTCCTCTCCTCTCTCCTCTTCCCCTCTCCCTCTCCTCCCCTCCTTCTCCTTTCTCTCTCTCCTCTCTCTCTTCCTCTCTCCCATCTCTTGTCTTCCTCCCCTCCCCTCTCTCTCTTCTCCCCCTCCTCTCTCCTCTCCTTCCCCTCTCCCTCTCCTCTCTCTCTCCCTCCTCTCTCCCCCTCCTCTCTCTCTCCCTCACTTCTCCTCCCTCTCCCTCTCTCCTCCTCTCCTACCTCTCTCTTCCCTCCCTCTCTCTCTCCCTCCCCCTCTCCCCCTCCTCTCTCCTCTCCCCCTCTCTCTCTCCTCTCTCTCTTCTCCTCTCTTTCTCTCCTCTCCCTCCTTCCTTCCCCTCTCTCTCCCCCTCTCCCCCCTCCCTTCCTTCTCCCCCTCTCTCTCTCTCTTCCTACTCTCCCCTCTCCCTCTTTCCCCTCTCCTTCTCTGTCCTCCTCTCTCTCTTTCTCCCCCCCCTCCTCTCCCCCTCCATTCTCTCCCCTCCCTCTCTTCCTTCTCTTTCCCCTATGCCCCTCTTCTGCCTATCCTCATCTCCTTTCCCCCTCTCCTCCTCTCCTCATTTCCTCTCCTCTATCCTCTCCTCCTCTCTCCCTCCTCCTCCTCTCCTCTCTCTCCCTCCTCTCCCTCTCTCTTTCTCCCTCACCTACCTCTCCTTCTCTCTCTCTCTCTCTTGCCTTCTCTCTCTCGTACTCTCTCTGTCCCCTCTCTCTCTCTCCTCTCCCCTCTCGCTCCCCTCTCCTCTCTCCCCTCCTTTCTCTCTCCTTCTCCCTCCCTCTCCTCCCTCTCCTCCCTCCCCCTCCTCTCTCTCACCATCCCCGTGAGTCAAAGGCTAACAGGGCAATGGCTAGCTCGCTGAAATGGACTCCCTAGGTCAGGATTTTTAATTTTTGGTGTCCTTGGGAGTTAACCCGACAAAATCTCGGTGGAGGTCTGGTCCCTAGACTTGTGATATCAGTGGTTTAACCTGATATCCCAAGATCCAGATCCCCAGCTATGGGCAAATAGCTCCACTGCCTTGTGGGAGCCTCGGGAAGGCAAAAGGGTATGGAGTAAGCCCAAACAGAAAATCCGGGCGGAGCCCTAAGGCGGACAGACATCAAGTGATGTCCTACCGGCAGCTCCTGCAACCGAACTGAGATCAGATGTTGTGCTTGCACTCCTCTGGATTCTATCAGTGAGGTCGAGAGAGTAGTTGACGCTTGGGCTACTCAGCTACTCCATAAAATCGCCGGGCATGCGTCACGGAGAGGTCACTTCGTGGTCGACTTTGTTGACCAAACCAACAAGGAAGACAACAGTTACGGGTTATAAGTCAGCTCGTTTGGCGTAGAGTATCGGACGCCACGGGTTATCTTCGACGGTGGGAGAGATCATCGCGTCTCATTGGACAGCTACCGCCCGCCTCAAGCTGGGCAGCCCCAGACAATGGTGCTATCCCGCCACAGTTCACCTTCTTCAATGGGTCCTTGGAGCTTAAGATATTACCTGACAAGTGGACTGTAAGTACCGCACCAAACAATAATAATAAAATCAAGAAGGTTCCAGTCATCACTAGCTGCACGTAAGGACAATGTGTCCTGGCCTGTCAGAAGATCTTACAGATCCCGACATACGGAAAACTGCAGTAATTAACAATGAGCTCAAACGACTTGGATTGGACATCGCAGCACTACAGGAGACACGACTCGCTGAAAATGGATCGCTGAGGGAACAAGACTACACATTCTACTAGCAAAAAAGCTCAAGACAGACAAGACTGCATGGGTATGATTTGCCATAAAATACACTGCTCCACATGGTAGAACCTCCAATAAACAGCTCAGACCGTATTTTATCCATTAAACTCCGCACAGTAACAGGCCCGGTCCATCTCTTTGGTGTAAAACACACCAACACTACACTCAAAGCCTGACGTAAAGATACATTTATGAGGAGATACAATCAGAAATCAGTAGAATTCCCCAAACAGACACCTATACCTAATAGGGGACTCATGCCAAATTGGAGCCGATCACAACTCTTGGCCATTGTGCCTTGAAAACATGGTACTGGAAAAATTATGAAAATGGACAACAGCTACTGGAATATGCAACTACACAACCTTTCCATCACAAACACTTTCTTTAATGCAAACCCTGCCACAAGGTGTCCGGGAAACACCCACGTTCACACAGATGGCATCAAATAGATGTAGTTATAACGAGGCGAAATGCGATAAACAGTGTGCTCAGCACTCGTAGCTACCATAGTGCGACTGTGACATGAGCATTCCTGATGTGTGCAAGTTAGGTGACAATAAAACACTCCACCATTCGAAGGAAAGGGTGTCACACATTAACACCAAAAATGCCACCAACCAGAAATGGTACAATCGTTCTACAATACGTTGGAAAGCATTCTCCAAAGCACCAAAAATGCGGAAACAAAGTGGTCCTACATCCGGATGCCAAATATATAATTCGGCCAACCACCTTTGGCACGAGATGATGAAACCCTGATTGGTTGCTACAAACATGTTAGAGTTGGAACTATCATTGAAAAAAACTGCCTTCTGAATCATAAAAAAAAGTCCAAGCGCCAAGTCACTCCTTACTCTTAGATCTGCAAAGTTTCACACAAAAAGCCAGAGCGATGCGCAAACGACTACTGGCAGGAGTTGTGAAATACCCAGCTCTCCTTTGATCAGGAAATATGAGGTGTTCACGAGGGCGTTAGAAAGGCCTTCGGCCCGCTATCAAAGACTGCCCCTCTTAAAAGCAAAACAGGGAAGTTCTAATCGTCGAAAAACAGATGGAACCTGGGTGGAACATTATCTGAGTTATATTCCATCAAATTTTGTACTGACATCGCGTTTGATGCAATTAAAGCTCTTCGACTAGACATTAGACCAGATCCCCTCAGAGGCGAAATCAGTATTGCGATTGACACCTGGTAAACAGGAAAGCAACGGGAAAAGGACGGCATCCCTAAAGTAATCAAATGTGTAAACAAACTCTCTGATCAGTCTGCTGAATTATTGTGCCTATGCGGGGAGGAGGAAAAAGTGCCTCAGGACATGAGAGATGCAAACATCATCATCTTGTATAAAAATAAAGGTGATCGTGGTGACTGTAACAACTACCGTAGTATCTCGTTGCTCAGCATCGTGGGAAAAGGTTTTCCCACGCGTAATATTAAATAGGTTACAAAGCTAGCAAACCAAGTATACCCTGAGTCCCAATGTGGAGTTAGATCCAACAGATCCACTGTTGACATGTTATTCTCCTTGAGACAACTGCAGGAGAAATGTCGCGAACAACGCATGCCACTGTATGTTGCCTTCATAGATCTAAAAAGGCATTTGACCTAGTGAGTAGAGATGGCCTCTTCAGGTTTTGGAAAAATCGTCTGCCCTCTACATTGCTTAAAATCATAACATCATTCCATTAACAACAAAAGGGGTACATTGATGTTTGATGGGACTCCTCAGCGCTTTCCTATCAACAGCGGCGTCAAGCGGGGTGCGTACGTGCACCCACACTCGTTGGGATATTTTTCTCCCTACTTCTCTCCCATGCTTTTGAATCCGCCGAAGAAAATATTTCTCCACACAAGATCAGATGGAAAATTGTTCAACATGGCACGACTCAAAGCAAAGATGAAAGTCCAAAGAGTCACCATCAGGAACTCTGTTTGCCGATGATGCAGTTAACATCCAAACAGAAGAAGGGCTACAACACCTCATGGACAGATTTGCTGCAGCATCAAATGAATTCGGCTTGACCATCACCCTGAAGAAAACAAATATAATGTTATAGGATATTAGTAGATCCTATCTATAAAGCATTGGCAGTCATACGCTTGAACTAGTCAACACCTTTACATACCTTGGCTCTGTCATCCAGCAGCAACCTTCCTCGATGATGAAATTGGTGGTCGCATTGGGAAGGCCCCCACTGCTATGTTTAAATTAGCAAAGCGTGTATGGGAAACAGGGCACTCACAAGAAACACCAAGACACAAGTATATAAAGCTTATGTTCTCAGCACTCTGCTGTATGGTAGTGAGACATGGACCACATATGCTGGACAAGAACATCGCCTCAGCACCTTGCACATGCGCTGTCTCGGGCGAGATATAAAAGCATCCGATGGCAAGATCACATCTCCAATATAGAAGTCCTGAACACTGCTGGCATTCCAAGCATGCACATTTACTGGAGTCAGCGACGTCTCAGATGGCTGGGACACGTGTGCCGTATGAGCGATGATAGAATCCCAAAGAACGTTCTATATGGTCAACTCGCATCTGGTGCTAGACAGCGTGGAGTCCATTATTACCTTCATTGACACATGCAAGCGTGATCTAACTTCATGCGGCATAGACAAAAAACACTGGGGCAGCTGGCCAAAGACAGGTAAGCATGGCGAGCGGCAGTGAGGAACGGCTCAAAAAAAGAAAAAACAACATCACGTGGAGAAAGGGCACAGAGCAGAGAAACATCCATGCATCGGCTCTGGTTTCCAGTTTACCTGCAGCAAATGGCCCCAATCCCGTGCGAGCCTATGTTGACTTTTGAATATAAGCTTTGAGCAAAGTTAGAATGAAGTATGCCATAGTGGGTCCCACCCGAGGGCAGACCAGCGACAGGGCACGAAGAGCCGAAAGCGGGGGTGTACGTCCCACCCACATGAGCAGAACAGCTGGAAAAGCCAGCAGGCAAAAACCAGTGAAAGCATAGCCGCGAGCGCAGCGGCGAAAAGCAGGGTGTACGTCCACCCAAATGTGCAAAAGAACTGGAAAGCCCAGCAGAGGTAAGACCAGTACGCGTTTCCGCTCGCAGGAAACTACTGTTGCCTTGTAGTTGATTGGGAGCAATCAAAGTCTAGCGGAGCAAACCGCAAACAAATCTGAACGGACGGCTAACCAAGGTGTTCATTAAAACTGCCAGTTTTGCTAGGTAGATGGCGTTCTAAGGGTCGCTGCCTTGAAAGAAAAGAGCAACCCACTGCCTCGTGGGTTTTGTCTGGGACAGTCAAGGCTAGCGGAAAAGCTCTCTCTCTCTCTCGATCCCGGTCTAGACTGATAACCAACTTTTATCATTAATTTTACCGTTTTTTTAAGGGACTCGTTCCTCCACAGTTTCTCATGAGCTCTGTGTTATGGGCCATGTTTCTTTTCTTATACCTGCTATCTTGCAGTACATGCTCTGCGCATCATATCCGTCTTTTCGCAGGGGCCCCAGGCTGGTTATGCCAATTTTTAAATTTATTAAACATGTGGGCGCGGGCTTGTTGTGCCGGTACGGAGGCGGAGTGTAGCAGCGTGTTCACTAGAGACAGACCATAGTACCCGTCGCTGTTGTTGTACTGAGGATGGGCTTTGTCCATTTCTTTTATAGTGTCAGCCGATGGTTGTTCTGGCTTCCTCATAATTGATCTCGTGATCAGTCTGAGGTAGTCGCCCGCCTTCTTTAACTAGCTTGTCGGCGTGTTCGTTTCCGCTTAAGTTGCATTGTGATGGGATCCACTGAATGACGGTGCGTTTGAGTGTGTACACTAGTGTATCAGGGTCCTTTCAGCTCATTGGGCTCTGTTTAGTCTACGCTTTTGAGTGCCGTGATGACCGATAGAACATAGACTTTTTTGGGAGAGGTGCCTCTTCCTCTAGGACCATTTCGGCCGCTGTTCTTATTGCCTCTGCCCGGTAGTTATTTGAGTATTTGCATGTGGCAATCGCTTTTGTGACCGTCACTTTCTTTGAGAGTTTAAGAACTATTTCTCCTCCGCAATCTTTGGGATTGCGTTCGCTCGATCCGTCAGTGTACACTTGTGCCCACTTATTTTCACGTATTCGATCGCTATATATTTTCATGTGCCGCTCTTCTTTCGAAGTTTTCTTGCTGCCCATTTTCATTATGCTGGGATTGATTCCCTTAGTTCCGGCATTTGGTTTTCCACAGTGGACACTTATCAGGGTTTCCGGGATTGATTTGACTTTGCAGTTTGCTAGAACCGGATGATCTGCGGTAAGTGCTTTAGTGTTCTTTGCGAAGCTGGTTCTCTGTATCCTGCCCCTACCAGATCTGTTCATTCTTTCACAAATGGTGGGAATCTAGCCGTTTAAGTTTTCCGCTAATACTAAATTTTCTGTCCCTTCGATCTGCCATTTGTTGGATGCTTTTGATTGTTCCATCGTCTTGATGGGCGTAGACTTCATGGCTCCTGTGATAATGCGTATTGCTCAGGGTTTTGACTGTTGCTCACTTTGGCGAGGTGCTTGTTGGATACTACTCCACCTGCAATGCCGTACTCAGGACCGGGCGCCCCTCTTCCAGGTAAGTGTTTTGAGGACTTATGTTTTCTCCCACGTGGAGCCTGCGAGTTTGCGCATCATCGTGAGCCTATGTCTCGATTTTGCTTAGCATTTTCAAATTGGGGGCACCAAATCAGTTTTCGGTCGAGTGTGACTCTAAGGTGCGTTGGGTCTTACTTTCTGAAGATCTTGCCCATTGACTTTAAGCTAATTTTGTGATGCTGGTTGTTCTAGGAGAACACAGTGTAAGTTGTTTTAGAAAGGGTTTTTGTTCATATTCCACGTTCTTGATCATACTTCCAAGTTATTTAGCATATCTTGCAGTCGATTTGTTGCTATCGGCATTGACTCTTCCCTTGTCCATATTTCCTGGTCGTCGGTATACATTTGGGAAGTGTACTCGCTTTGGTGGCATGTTACTTTTTCATTGACAAGATTAGAAAAAGAGTTGTTGAGAGCACTCCTCCTTGGGGACTCCTTGTTCTAGGGTATTTTTCATGCTTGTGTACCCCTGAATCTGAACCCTTGCTGTTCTGTTCTTTAGGTATCTATCAAGCCATTTGTACATTCTTCCCTTTATAACGAGGGGGAGGGGTTTCAGTTTTATCCATTCTTTACAGACTGTGTCAAACCTTCTCCATATCTACCAAACAGCCAGTGTGTTTCTTTTTGAAACAATCTTCGATTTCTGGTCGATATAGGTTATTTGATCTTCTGTAGATCAGTTTGTTCAAAAGCCTCCCCGTTGTGCCATGAAGCTCTTTGCTTTCCCAAATGCCAAGATAGCCGTTTGTTCTACATGCATTCCATGAGTTTGTCCGTGCAGCTTAGGAGCTTTTGGTCTGTAACTCCTAGGTCGAGTTTGTTTCTGCCTGTTTTAGGATGGATACCATGATCGCTTCCTTCCGTTCTCGTGGTACTATGCCTGTCCTCCACCACATATTTAGGACGCCAGTAGAGGGTGCCTATGCTTTAGTATCCAGGTTTTAAGCATCTTATGTGTGATCCTGTAGCTCCTTTTCCGGAAAGCCGTCCGAATTCACAGGTTTTTGCTTTCCAAGATTCTTTTTAGACCCTCATACCTGCTGTTCCCAAAGTAAGGTTGGATTGGTAATCTTTTCGTGACGCCTCTTTGAGAATGGTTTCCGGCTGTTCTGCCACTTTCCAACGGGGATTTCCTTGCTTCGTAGAGTTTTATGCCCTTAGGATCGCATTTCGATGCATGTTTCTTTTCATGCATGTTGATGTGTTCAACATTGGCATCTGTCAGTGCCCGTACTGTTTCAATTTACTTTTGTAGTTCCTCCGTGGCAACCATTTTGGGCGCAGGTACAAATTTTAGGTCTACTTGCAGTTTGACGGGCCTATGGTCACTATCTCCAGGTTCTTTGTGACCGTACGTAATGTTTTGTGGAGAGATCACTTGTTGCGAAGGCCAAATCAGGGTGCTCGTCGTATGCCCGTTCTCGAGTAGAAGGTTGGCGGATCGTTTGGGGCATTGGTGAGGGAAAAGGTTGTTCTCTATCTCCCAGTCTTCAACTTCTACGCCTCTGCTGTTCGTTTCGAGGTAGCCCCATCTTTCTTGGTGGCTGTTGAAATCACCGACCCAAGCATGCTGGCATTGATACTCATTGCATTGAGTAACAGCGAGGTGTCACTTGGGCAGCATAAGTTATACAGATGAATCTGCATTTCTTCACATGTAATTAGGACGCCTATAGATCTCTGCTGCGCCGGCTCTTCCTTCCTGTGTTACTTCTGTTTGCTTAGCTGGAATGCCGTTCCGTGCAGGGTGAGGACTCCGCCCTTGTGCCCTTCTCGGTCTAGTCTGAAGGTTTGGTAACCTCTGATCCCGAATCTATGTTGGGCATTTACATGGGTCTCTTGTATGCACGCAACATCAATTTCGTCTTCTGCAAGTCTTATTGCGAGTGCTTGCTATTTGTGATGAATACCTTCGGCATTCCATTGCACAATGTTTAATCATCGCTGGCCAGTACTTTGCCGTATTGAACCAGTAGCTTTTCACCGTGGGCCTCCTTAGGTTTGCCGAGTTGGGGCGGGGACCGTCGGTAGCAAAAACGGGCCCCCTTTGAGACATGGGGCAGGGACTCGTCTGCCTGGATATCACAGGCGTAGCACCATATCGAGATTCTATATTAGACATATTCATGATAAAATTTGATCCATGCAGCCTTAGCATGGGTAGCTACGTCATCGCTTTCAGTGCAAATTGGAGCTCAGTTGCTTATCCTTGGCCGTGTGTCCCATTTCAGCAATGTTTACTGGTTCGCTTTCCGTTAGCCTTTGGCTGTCCCAGCCAAACCACAAATCAGCGGCTTTCTATTTTCTTTCAGGGCAGGGGACCGTGACGACCTGCCCTCTCGGGCCGATGAGCGTCATCTGCCCAGCTTTACCAGTTTTGTTAATGGACTGCCTGTTTTCTCTACCGTCCAGTTTTGTTTACGGTTTATTCCTCTAGCCTTTGATTGTTCCCAACAAAAACTATAAGGCAGCAGTGGTTCCCTATGAAGAGAACAGAGTCCTGGGACACTTTATGGACGCTCGGGTCGGCACTAGGCATTTTGCATTTGCTCTGTCATTTCCTTTGATCCAGAGACCTGGGTGGGCCCACATCTAATGTGGGTTTTTTTCGTTCGGCGCTATCAGCGCACCAGTTACATCGCCGGTCATCACCACCTGATATTTCCGGGATGTTGATTGCGGACAATCGTACCTTGCCAGGCATGCTCGGGGGGCAGTTTTGTAAGAGCGCTAAAGTAGCTTTGGGTTTCGCTCAGCCAACTTTGCAGTATCCCAGTCGCTTGGTCTCATGTACGGTTTTATCGCAATCTTCCCCTTTTGCCACCGTCACATGATGTACACAGTTACCCTGCATTGGGAGTGACACAGCACGCTGCCAACTGCGCTCATGTCTGAGTTTCGCTCCGTTCAGCATGTACCTCTCATCCCCTTTGCATCAGCCTTTCCCATCTGCTGGAAGCTGAGTACGACCAAGATATTCACATCTGCCGTTTCATGTACCTTGCCTCAGGACTGCTCCGACTCATGCACATGGCGCCGAGTTTCACTTCATGTCTCAGGGTTTGGGATGTACCCCTCTTCCATTTAAAATTTGGTCATTACTCGAGGGTTGATGTTTTGTTCGCGGACGCTCGTACTCTGGTGTTTCACGCTTCCTTTTAACTTGGCATATTTAGGGGGTCTTCAGCCGAAATGTTGTATTGTTCAAGAATATCGGCCCATTGCTTTTCGTGTTTACTACCACTGTTTTTTCATGGACGTTTGTACTCTATTGTATCTACTTCTTTTGAACTTGGGCATTTTAAGCGTCATTCAGCCTGGAAATGTATTGCGTTGTTCAGATTTCCGACCTCTGCATTGCTTTTCATGTTTGCACTTCCACCTGTTTTGTACCCGGACGCTCGTACGCTGCTGATTCGTACTTTTGAACTTGGGAATATTTTATCGGAAAGGAGATGCGTGCTTGTTCAGGGATTTATTTAGCATTGTTTCCTTGCTTGCACTATACCCCTTTACTTGTAGTTCTTCCTGATCCCTGCCCCTTGCCAGACCGGAACCGAGTCTGTTTCCAGGATCCCCACTTGGAGGGAGAGGGCAGGGTCTTGGTTACGCCCTTGCCAACCCTGGCACGTGTTGCCATAAGCCTTATCCCCTTCATGATCTAAGTTGTTTATCGAAGAACTTGCACTTTTGGAAAGTTTGATGTAAACTGAGGACTTGAATAGACGGACACGCACGAACTATAGGAAATATATAGTAGATGTATGTGTTTATGTGTGTACGTGTATGTTGCAGATTTACTTTTATGTATGAAATAATTGGAAATGTTGCGTGGTGTTTAATGCATTTTTTTTCTTTCATATATAATTTTTAGGAAGTAATTTCATGTATATCTAACGGGGCGACATGCATTCAAGCGATAGATAAGTGCTGTACAGCACGGTATTCGTGTGTTACTCATCAGGTAAGTTCTATTGCATGATTCTAGAGGTAAGTGGGTCTGCAGATTGTGCATGGCTATATATTAATGTGTGATTGTGTCAGTATGTGCATCTTGGCGTATAGAAGGAACACGAGATGTAATTTATGTGTTAGAGAATTGTGATAAACAATTGTGAAAAGTGATGCTTTAAATTCATTGTTCTTACAATCACTGAAATATGATGATACTGAAGATAATAATTCTGATGGTTCTGTTCAACTTAGTACTGTAACAATAACATGTGACTTCTTTGCTTGTTATAAGAGGCAATATGATTGATGAACAGAATGGAGTCTACAAGAAAATGATATCACCGGTTTCAAGATGGAGGGTGTTGTTTTCTTCGTACTTGCTATGGTCGGTTGATCTGAGGCCTAATAATCCTCAATCGTAAAACCCCAGTATTTCTGAAACAGAGGATTTATCTAAATGTGTATCGTTCTATTAATGTGAAATGTCTACCCGTTCTAGTTTATTAAATAGTAAACAGTGTTCGAAATTCGGCTAGTGGAATGTGAGGACTATGTTTCAAGCGGGAAAAACCGCTGAGGTGTGTAAAGAAATGAAAAATTATAACCTGGACATCTTGGGTGTCAGTGAGTGCAGATGGCTGGATTCAGGTAAAAATTATATATCTAGCGAAAATGTGTTTATTATTCATTCCGGGAGAGCTGATAATATTCATAAAGAAGGAGTTGGAATCATCATGACATATAAAGCTGCATCATCGCTTATTAGCTGGGAGCCAATCAACGAAAGAATTATAACAGCCCGACTACAAACTAAACACTTTAAACTTACAATTATACAATGTTACGCTCCAACGAACCACAGCACAGATGACCAGAAGGACAGTTTTTACGCTTCACTGCTAGACGTTCTAAACAAAACACCTAGGCACGATTTCATTGTGACTATGGGCGACTTTAATGCTAAAATCGGCAATGACAACAAAGGCATAGAAAGGTTCATCGGCAAACATGGAATGGGCACCATGAATCAAAATGGTGAAAGACTACTGGAATTATGCGAACTCACTAATATGACCATAGCTAGTACATTTTTCCCACACAAAGACATCCATAAAATAACTTGAATTCTCTGACTAACATACAAAAACCAGATTGATCACTTCTGTATAAACTCGAAATTTCGTACGTCCGTCTTAGATGTAAGAGCCTAGAGAGGGGCAGATATTGGCAGCGACCACAACTTATGCATTGCTAAAATAAGAACTCAATTGAAAGTATTATACAAACCACAAAAAACTAAGAAAATAGATTCTAAACGCCTACTGTTACCAAATATTCAAAGTTCCTACAATATCGATATTCATAATAGATTCACCAACTTACATAACGTCACTACAACAGGGCATACCGAGAAGAACATAGAAAATCATTGGAACTTTTTAAGAACACTATTAAATCTGCAGCAGCAGAAACAGCGGATATATATTTAAAAAAGGAAAGAAAGAATTGGTTAAGTGAAGAAACATGGCAAAAATCCAAGAAAGAAAAGAAGTTAAACTAAGAATGCTATCGACTCAAAACGAATCAACAGTTCTTGAATATAGACAACTGGACAAAGATATTAAAGCAAATGCTCGCAAAGATAAACGTGATTACATCCAGAAGTTATCTCTAGAGGCAGAAACAGCATCCAAAACAGGGAACAGTAAAACACTCTTTCATATTATGAAACAGCTAACGAATCATCCGCCGACGGCAAGCTGTCCCGTGAAAGGGAAAAACAACGAATCCATACCATCACAACAAGCACAATCGAAAAGATGGGCTGAACATTTTAAAGAGGTATTAAATAGACCAACCCAGTGATAACACCAGTTTTTGAAACAGAAATACAAATGCCATCATTAAATGCACCCATTGACGACTTCTCAATGGAAGAAATTAAACAAGCCATCAGGAAACTGAAAAACAATAAAACCAGCGGTAGCGACGATATTTCAGGAGAGATGCTAAAGCAACTGACGAGGAATCAATGGGATTCCTACGTACCTTAATGAACGATGTTTGGCAGAATGAGACCCTTCCAAAAGATTGGAAAGACGGAGTGATATTCAAGCTCCCAAAAAGGCGATTTGTCAAATTGCAACAACTGGCGCGGAATAACTTTGCTATCAACACCTAGCAAGCTATTCTGCAGTATTTTGATGGAGAGGCTGAAAAAGCCGTCGACGCGAGGCTAAGAGAAGAACAAGCTGACTTTCGTCCACATCGTTCTTGTACCGATCATATCTTCACGCTGAGATCCATTATAGAAGAATCAATTGAATTCCAGTCACCACTAGTGATAAATTTTATAGACTTTCAGAAAGCATTTGATAGTCTTCATCGTTCTACTCTCTGGGAGATTCTTAAGACCTACGGCTTCCAGGAAAAGTACATCAATATTATAAAAGCCTTCTATTCTGAAGCATCCTGCTGTGTAAGAACAGATGCAGGAAACTCAGACTGGTTCACAGTCAATTCGGGTGTGAAGCAGGGATGCGTGATGTCACCTATGCTTTTTGGGATAGCTATAGACTGTATCATGCGCAAATGCACCCAAGATGATCAACTATTCATCAAATGGCTTAATAACAGCAGACTATTTGATCTTGACTTTGCCGATGACGTGACCATATTGAATTCAACCACACAAGCAACCACAAACTAACGAGCAATCTTTGCACACTTGCAGAACGGGTTGGTCTCCAGATCAATTCTGCCAAGACCAAAATTATGGACCTCACGAACTCGACAGACAACATCTTAATAAATGGCCAAACACTGGAGAAAGTTGAACATTTTACATATTTGGGTAGTAAAGTGTCAAACAACGGAGACACGATGAAAGAAATAAACTCGTATTGCTATAGCAGCTAGTGCCTTCACTAAATTAACGAATATCTGGCAATCTCAAGACTTTAGTACATGCACAAAAGTTAAATTATTTAGGTCATGTGTGATTCCTGTACTGACCTATGGTTGTGAATAGTTGGAAATCAACAAAGAAAATTGATAAGAAACTGGACAGCTTTGAGAATAAATGTCTATGAAAATTATTAAAAGTAAAATGGAGTGATTTCGTTTCTAACAACACAGTGAGAGATAGAACACACCAACAACCCGTATCAAATATTATAAGGAAACGAAGGTGGAAATATTTAGGTCATGTTCTTAGATCAGACGAAAAGAGACTAAATCGACAAGTCCTTATGTGGTCACCAGTTGGGAAAAGAAAACGTGGAAGACCAAAGACCACTCTTCGAAGAACCATCCAACAAGAAAGTAAACTATTGGAATGTAAAACGATACAAGATCTCCAACTGCTAGCAACGAACCGTATCACATGGAGATCTAAAACCTCTGCCCTATGTGGGCCCTTTTACTAACTAATGAGAAGAAGTTTGAATCCGATATTGTAACATAACGCAGCAGCGTAGTTGTTATAGCTTGCTTCTAAAGCTATTGACATGGGTTCAATTCCACAGTGGATATAGACTTGTTTTCCACTATAACTGCTCTCAGACCCACCCAGCCTCAATTGGGTACCAGGAAATACACTTCTGAGATAGAATAGTCCAATCTGGGATATGAATAGTCCACTTTTGGGATATGAATAGTCTACTTCTGGGATATGAATAGTCCATTTCTGGGATATGAATAGTCTACTTTTGGGATATGAATAGTCCACTTCTGGGATATGAATAGTCTACTTCTGGGATATGAATAGTCCACTTCTGGGGATAGAATAGTCCACTTCAGAGATATGAATGGTCTACTTCTAGGATAAGAATGGGACACTTCTGAGATATGAATAGTCCACTTCTGGGATATGAATAGTCTACTTCTGGGATATGAATGGTCCCCTTCTGGGATATGAATAGTCTACTTCTGGGACATGAATAGCCTACTTCTGGGATATGAATGGTCCATTTCTGGGATATGTATAGTTCACTTCTTTGGGGTATGAATAGTCCACTCTGGGATAAATAGTCTCCTTCTGGGGTATGAATAGTCTACTTCTGGGATATGAATGGTCCACTTTCGGATATGAATAGTCTACTTCTGGGATATGAATAGTCTACTTCTGGGATATGAATAGTCTACTTATGGGATATGAATGGTCCATTTCTGAGATATGAATAGTTCACTTCTGGGATATGAATAGTCCACTTCTGTGATATGAATAGTCTACTTCTGGGATATGAATAGTCTACTTCTGGGAAATGAATAGTCCACTTCTGGGATATGAATAGTCTACTTCTGGGATATGAATAGTCTACTTCTGGGATATGAATAGTCTATTTTTGGGATATGAATGGTCCACTTCTGGGATATGAATAGTCCACTTCTGAGATATGAATGGTCCACTTCTGGGATATGAATAGTCCACTTCGGAGATATGAATGATCCACTTCTGGGATAAGAATAGTCCACTTCTGAGATATGAATAGTCTACTTCTGAGATATGAATAGTCCACTTCTGGGATATGAATAGTCTACTTCTAGGATATAAAAAGTTAAACTACTGAGATATGAATGGTCCACTTCTAGGATATGAATGGTAGATTTCTGAGATATGAAAAAATCCACTTCTGGGATATGAATAGTCCACTTCTGAGATATGAATGGTCCACTTCTGGGAAAAATGGCACACTTCTGAGATATGATTAATCCACTTATGGGATATGAATAGTCCACTTTTTTGAATTGAATGGCACACTTCTGGGATATGTATAGTCTACTTCTGTGATATGAATAGTCCACTTCTGAGAAATGAATGGTCCACTTCTAGGATATGAATGGTAGATTTCTGAGATATGAATATTCCACTTCTGAGTTATGAATAGGCCCCTTGGGGATATGAATAGTCCACTTCTGAGATATGAGTGGTCCACTTATGGGATATGAATAGTCCAGTTCTTTAGATATGAATGGTCCACTTCTGGGATATGAATAGTCTACTTCTGGGATATGAATAGTCCATTTCTGGGATATGAATAGTCCACTTCTGGGATATGAATAGACCACTTTGGTGATATGAATAGTCCACATCTGAGATATGAATAGTCCACTTCTGGGATGTGAATAGTCCACTTCTGAGATATGAAAGGTCCACTTCTGTGATATGAATAGTCTACTTCTGGGATATGAATATTCCACTTCTGAGATATGAATAGGCCACTTGGGGATATGAATAGTCCACTTCTGAGATATGAGTGGTCCACTTCTGGGAAATGAATAGTCTACTTCTGGGATATGAATAGTCCATTTCTGGGATATGAATAGTCTACTTCTGGGATATGAATGTTCCACTTCTGGGATATGAATAGACCACTTTGGTGATATGAATAGTCTACATCTGAGATATGAGTAGTCAACTTTTGGGATATGAATAGTCTACTTCGTGGATATGAATGATACACTTCTGAGATATGAATAGTCCACTTCTGGGATGTGAATAGTCCACTTCTGAGATATGAAAGGTCCACTTCTAGGATAAAGAATAGTCTATTTGGGGTATGAATAGTCTACTTCTGGGATAAAGAATAGTCTACTTCTGTGATATGAATAGTCAACTTCTGAGAAATGAATGGTCCACTTCTAGGATATGAATGGTAGATTTCTGAGATATGAATAGTCCACTTCTGGGATATGAATAGTCCACTTCTGAGATATGAATGGTCCACTTCTGGGATATGAAAGGCACACTTCTGAGATATGAATAGTCCACTTATGGGATATGAATAGTCCACTTTTTTTGAATTGAATGGCACACTTCTGGGATATGAATAGTCCACTTCTGAGAAATGAATGGTCCACTTCTAGGATATGAATGGTAGATTTCTGAGATATGAAAAGTCCACTTCTGGGATATTAATAGTCCACTTTTTTATATAAATGGTACACTTCTGTGATATGAATAGTCCACTTATGGAATATGAATAGTCTACATCTGAGATATGAATGGTCCACCTCTAGGATATAAATAGTCCACTTCTGTGATATGAATTATCCACTTCTGAGATATGAATAGGCCACTTTGGGGAAAGAATAGTCCACTTCTGAGATATGAGTGGTCCACTTCTGGGATATGAATAGTCCAGTTCTGAGATATGAATGGTCCACTTCTGGGATATGAATAGTCTTCTTCTGGGATATGAATAGTCTACTTCTGTGATATGAATAGTCTACTTCTGTTATATGAATGGTCCATTTCTGGGATATGAATAGTTCACTTCTGGGATATGAATAGTCCACTTCTGTGATATGAATAGTCTACTTCTGGGATATGAATAGTCTACTTATGGGATATGAATAGTCCACTTCTGGGATATGAATAGTCTACTTTTGGGATATGAATAGTCTACTTCTGGGATATGAATAGTGTACTTCTGGGATATGAATGGTCCACTTCTGGGAAATGAATAGTCCACTTCTGAGATATGAATGGTCCACTTCTGGGATATAAATAGTCCACTTCTGTGATATGAATATTCCACTTCTGAGATAGGGAAAAGGCCACTTTTGGGATAAGAATAGTCCACTTCTGAGATATGAGTGGTCCACTTCTGGGATATGAATAGTCCAGTTCTGAGATATGAATGGTCCACTTCTGGGATATGAATAGTCTTCTTCTGGGATATGAATAGTCTACTTCTGGGATATGAATAGTCTACTTCTGGGATATGAATGGTCCATTTCTGGGATATGAATAGTTCACTTATGAGATATGAATAGTCCACTTCTGAGATATGAATAGTCTACTTCTGGGATATGAATAGTCTACTTCTGGGATATGAATAGTCACCTTCTGGGATATGAATAGTCTACTTCTGGGATATGAAAAGTCTACTTCGGGATATGAATAGTCTATTTCTGGGATATGAATGGTCCACTTCTGGGATATGAATAGTCCACTTCTGAGATATGGGAAAGGTCCACTACTGGGATATGAATAGTCCACTTCGAGATAATGAAATAGTCCACTTCTGGGATATGAATAGTCTACTTCTAGGATATGAATGTTCACTTTGACATATGAATGGTCCACTTCTAGGATATGAATGGTAAATTTCTGAGATATGAAAAGTCCACTTCTGGGATATGAATAGTCCACTTCTGAAATATGAATAGTCCATTTTGGGATATGAATAGTCCACTTTTTAATTGAATGGCACACTTCTGGGATATGAATAGTCTACTTCTGTGAAATGAATAGTCCACTTCTGAGAAATGAATGGTCCACTTCTAGGATATGAATGGTAGATTTCTGAGATATGAAAAGTCCACTTCTGGGATATTAATAGTCCACTTTTTTATATAAATGGTACACTTTTGGGATATGAATAGTACACTTCTGGGATATGAATAGTCTACATCTGAGATATGAATGGTCCACTTCTAGGATATAAATAGTCCACTTCTGAGATATGAATATTCCACAGATATAGGGGGTCCACTTCTGGGATATGAATAATCCAGTTCTGAGATATGAATGGTCCACTTCTGGGATATGAATAGTCTATTTCTGGGATATGAATAGTCCATTTCTGGGATATGAATAGTCTACTTCTGGGATATGAATGGTCCACTTCTGGGATATGAATAGGCCACTTTGGTGATATTAATAGTCCACTTCTGAGATATGAGTGGTCAACTTCTGGCATATGAAAAGTCTACTTCGTGGATATGAATGATACACTTCTGAGATATGAGTAGTCCACTTCTGGGATATGGGAAAAGTCCACCTTTAGATATGAAAGGTCCACTTCTGTGATATGAATAGTCTACTTCTGGGATATGAATAATCCACTTCTGAGATATGAATGGTACACTTCTGGGTATGAATAGTCTCTTCTGGGATATGAATAGTCTACTTCTGTGATATGAATAGTCCCCTTCTGAAAATGAATGGTCCACTTCTAGAATATGAATGGTAGATTTCTGAGATATGAATAGTCCACTTCTAGGATATGAATAGTCCACTTCTGACATATGAATGGTCCACTTCTGGGATATGAATAGGCCATTTGAGGATAAGGGAAAAGTCCCCTTCTGAGATATATGGTCCACGGGGAAAAAATAGTCCAGTTCTGAGATAGAATGGTCCCCTTATCGGGTATGAATAGTTACATCTGTGAAAAAAAGGTCCCCTTCTAGGATATAAATAGTCCACTTTTGTGATTGGGAAAATTTACTTAGATATGAATAGACTTTGGGGATAAGGGGAAAGCCACTTTGAGATAGAGTGGTCCCCTTCTGGGGTATGTAGTCCAGTTCTGAGATACGAATTCCACTTCTGGGATTAATGTCTTTTCTGGGGGTAAAATGTCTACTTCTGGGGAAGAATAGTCTACTTCTGAATGAATGGTCCCAAATTTTGGGATATGAGTAGTTCACTTGGGATAGAATAGTCCATTCAATATGAATACTCTTTGGGGTATGAATAGCTACTTGGGATTGAAAATCCACTTGGGGTATGAATAGCCCGGGGTATGAATATCACTTGGGGTATGAATAGTTTTCTGGGATATGAATGTCCACTCTGGGATGGGAAAAGTCCCCTTTTGAGATAGAATGGTCCATTCTGGGGTTAAAAATTCCACTTCTGTGATATGAATATTCCATTCAAGAATGAATAGGGCACTTTTGGGGAATGAATAGTCCACTTCAAAATGGTGGTCCACTTTGGGATAGAATATCCAGTTCTGAGATATGAATGGTCCCCTTGGATATGAATATTTTTTCTGGGATATGAATAGTCTACTTTGGGGTATGAATAGTCTACTTTGGGATATGAATGGTCCATTTCTGGGGTATGAATAGTTCCTTTGGGATAGAATAGTCCACTTCTGTGATAGAATAGTCTTTTTGGGATAGAATAGTCTACTTTTGGGATAGAATAGTCCACTTGGGGTATGAATAGTCTTTGGGGTATGAATAGTCTCTTCTGGGATATGAATAGCTACTTTTGGGGTAGAATGGTCCACTTTGGGATATGAATAGTCCACTTCTGAGAAAGAATGGTCCACTTCTGGGATATGAAAGTCCCCTTGGGGATAGAATGATCCACTTTGGGGTACGAATAGTCCATTCTGAGATATGAATAGTCTACTTCTGAGATATGAAAATCCAATTTTTGGGATATGAATAGTCTCTTCTAGGTTTTGAATTTACACTTCAATGAAATTTCCCTTTGGGTATGAATGGTGATTTTTGAGAAAAAAATCCCTTTGGGGGGGAAAAGATTGGAATGAAAATCCCCTTATGGGTTGTTCCATTTTTTTTGAATGGTAAATTTTTTGGGGAAAATCATTTAAAAAAAATGTCCCTTTAAAAATGAAATGGCCCTTTTCTAAAAATTATTTTAAAGAAAGTTTGGGTGGTGTTTGGGATTGAAAGTCCCTTTTTAATTGGGAAAGGCATTCTGGATATGAATAGTCTACCCGGGATGTGAATAGTCCATTCTGAGATAGAAAGGTCCACTTTGGGATTTAATAGTCCCCTTCTGAGATATGAAAGGGCCACTTTTGTGATAGAATAGTCTACTTTGGGAAGAATAGTCTCTTCTGTGATATGAAATAACTTTAGAAATGAATGGTCCACTTTAGGATATGAATGGTAGATTTCTGAGATAGAATAGTCCACCCGGGATAAGGGAAAAGTCCACTTTGAGATAGAAATGTCCCCTTCTGGGGTATGAAAGGCACACTTTTGAGATATGAAAGTCCACTTATGGGATATGAATTCCCCTTTTTTGAATTGAATGGCACACTTCTGGGATATGAAATTTTTTTTGGGGGATAATGGTCCATGGGGTATGAATAGGCCACTTTGGTGATAGAATATCCCCTTTTGAGAAATGAGTGGTCAACTTCTGGGGTAGAATATCATCGGGGTAGAATGATACATTTTTGAGAAGAATGTCCACTTCTGGGGTATGAATAGTCCACTTTGGATATGAAAGGTCCCCTTCTGTGATAGGGAAAAGTCCACTTTGGATATGAATGGTACACCCCTGGGTATGAATAGTCTCTTCTGGGATATGAAAGTCCCCTTGGGATAGAATAGTCCAGTTCTGAGATATGAATGGGCCCCTTCTGGGATAGAATATCTACTTTGGGGAAAGGAAAATCCATTTCGGGATATAATAGTTTCTTTGGGGTAGAATGGTCCATTCGGGATATGAATAGGGCCCCTTTGGGGATATGAATAGTCCCCTTTGAGAAATATGGTCAACTTCGGGGTATGAATAGTCTTTGTGGATATGAATGATACCTTTGGTTTAATAGTCCCCTTGGGATATGAATAGTCCCCTTGAGATATGAAAGGGCCCTTTTGAATGAATGTATCTTGGGGTATGAATAGTCCACTTGAGATATGAATGGAATTTCGATGAATAGTCTACTTCTGGGGTAGAATAGTCTACTTTAGGAAATGAATGGTAATTTTTGAGATATGAATGGACTTCTGGGATAGAATAGTCCTTCGGGGTATGAATAGTCACATCTGAGAAGAATGGTCCACTTCTAGGGTATAAATAGTCCACTTTTTAGAAAGAATATTCCACTCTAAAATGAATAGGGCCCCTTTTGGGGATAGAATTCCACCCGAGATAAGTGGTCCACCCGGGATAAGAAAAGTCCCGTTCTGAGATAGAATTTTCCCCTTTGGGAATTAAAGTCTACTTTGGGATAGAATGTCCATTTCTGGGGTATGAATAGTCCACCTGGGATATGAATGACCACTTGGTGATATGAATAGTCCCCATCTGAGATAAGGGGCAACTTCGGGGTAAGAAAAGTCTCTTCCCGGGGAAACAATGATACACTTTGAGAAAGAAAGCCACCGGGATGGGAAAAGGTTTTGAGAAGAAAAGGGCCATTCTGTGATATGAATAGTCCATTCGGGGTATGAAACCATTTCTGGGGTAGAATAGTCCATTCTCGGAGAATAGCCACTTTGATATAAGAAATTCCCCTTTGAGATATGAATTGTTTTACTTTGGGGTATGAATGGGAAACTTCTGCATGAATAGTCTCTTCTGGGATATGAATGTTTAATTCTGAAGGAAAAAACCGGATAGAATGGTTAACTTCTGGGAAGAATATCACTTCTGGGAAAGAAACCACTTTTGAGATATTAATTGTCTATTCTGGGAAGATTGGGGACACTTCAGATAGAATAGTCCACTTTTTTTTATGAACGTCCCCTTGGGGTAGAAAAGTCTGTTTGGGATAGAATGGCACTTCTGGGGAAATTTAAAATCTACTTCTGGGGTATAATAGTCCCTTTTTTTTATGAATGGACACTTCGGGATATGAATGGAATTTTTGGATATTAATAGTACCTTTTGGGATATAATAGTCCACTTCTGGGGTATAATATTCATTTTATAAGGATGGGAAACTTCTTGGATATGAATAGTCTACTTCTGGGATATGAATGGAATTCAGGGATATGAATGGTCCACTGTGGGATATGAATAGTTTTACTTTTGGGGTATGAATAGTCCTTTTTTTATGGGAAAGATCCCCTTTGGGGTATGAAAAGTTTACTTCTTTGGGGTATGAATAGTCCCTTCGGGGGAAAGAAAGGTACACTTCTGAATATGAATAGTCCATCTGAGGTTGAATAGTCCTCTTTTGAGATAGAATGTTTATTTGGGGTATGAAAGTCCCCTTTGAGATATGAATGGTCCACTTCTGGGTATGAATAGTCCCCTTTGGGGTATGAATATCCCCCTGGGGAATGAATGGCAACTTGAGGAATAGTCCACTTATGGAATGAATATCCCCTTTTGAATTGAATGGCACACTTTGGGGTAGAAAGTCTACTTCTGTGAATGAAAGTCCATTTTGGGAAAAGAATGGTCCACTTAGGGTTTAAAGGTAGATTTTTGAGATAGAAAAGTCCACTTTGGGATATTTAAAATCCTTTTTAAATGGTACACTTTTGGAAGAATAGTACCTTCTGGGATAAGAAACCCGTTCTGAGATAGAATTCCCACGGGAAAGAATAGTCTACTTTTGGGGTAGGAATAGTCCATTTCTGGGAAAGAATATTTACTTTGGAAGAATTCCACTTGGGGTATGAATAGGCCCCTTTTGGGGATATGAATAGTCCATTTGAGAAATGAGGGGCAACTTCTGGGGTAGGGGAAAAGTCACTTCGGGGGTAAGAATGATACACTTCTGAGATATGAATAGTCCACTTGGGGTTGAATATCCACTTCTGAGATAGAAAGGGCCACTTTGGATATGAATAGTATACTTTGGGATATGAATAGTCCACTTTGAGATATGAATGGCACTTTCATATGGGAAAAGTCTTTCGGGGTAAAAAAGTCTACTTTAGGAAATGAATGGTACATTTGAGATAGAATGGGACACTTCTGGGATAGAATAGACACTTTTGGGGTAGAATATCACATCTGAGATAGAATGGTCCCTTTTAGGAAAAAATAGTCCCCTTTTTAGAAGAAAATTCCACTTAGATATGAATAGGGATTTTTGGGGTAAGGGAAAAGTCCACTTTTGAGATAGAGTGGTCCACTTTGGGATATGAATAGTCCAGTTCTGAGATATGAATGGTCCACTTTGGTTTTAATAGTCACTTTTATAGAAAGTCCATTTCTGGGATAGAATAGTCCCCTTCTGGGATAAAATACCACTTTTGGGGTTGGGGAAAATCCAATCTAGATAGAGGGTTTCCTTTTGGGAAAGAATAGTCTCTTTGTGGATATAAATTTATACACTTGAGTAGAATAGTCCACTCTGGGATGTGAATATGCCTTCGGATAGAAAAGGGCCCCTTGGTTTTAAAAAGTCCCCTTGGGGTAGAATAGTCCATTTTATATAATATCCCCTTCTCGGGGATGTGCCCCTTTGATATATGAATGTCCCCTTTAAAATGAAATTTCACTTTTGGGTTGAAAAACTTCCATATGAATAGTCTACTTTGGGGTATGAATTTTAATTCTTATGAATGATTAACTTTGGGGAAAGAAATTTTAAATTGGGGAAAGAATAGTCTACCTGGGATATGAATAGTCCACTTTGAGATATTAATTGTCTACTTTGGGATATGATTTACACTTCGAGATATGAATGTCCACTTTTTTTAGAACGTCCACTTTTGGGATAGAATAGTCTGCTTTGGGATATGAATGGTACACTTCTGGGATATTAATAGTCTACTTCTGGGAAAGGGAAAAGTCCCTTTTTTTTTGAATGGGACACTTTTGGGATATGAATGGTACAGGGGGTATTAAGTACACTTCTGGGAATGAATAGTCCCCTTTGGGATAAGAATATTCCCCTTTTTTTAAAGGGTGGAAACTTTGGATAGAATATTACTTCTGGGATATAATGGTACACTTGGGATAAAAGGGCCACTGCTGGGGTATGAATAGTTACTTTGGGGGTAGAATAGTCTCCTTTGGGGTAGAATGATCCACTTCGGGGAAAGAATAGTTTACCCGGGATAGAATAGTCCTCTTCTGGGGTATGAAAATACACTTTGAATATGAATGCCCCATCTGAGGAGAATATCCTTTTGAGATATGAATGTTCCCCTTGGATGAAAGTCCCCTTTGAGATATGAATGGTCCCCTTCTGGGATATGAAATCCCCTTTGGGGTATGAATAGGGCCCCGGTGATATGAATAGTCCCCCTTTTGGGAAAAGGTGGGGAACTTCTGGGATATGAATGTCTCTTTGGATGAAGATACACTTCTGAGATATGAATAGTCCACTTCTGGGGAAAGAATAGTCCACCTGAGATATGAAAAAGGGCCACTTTTTGAAAAATACCATTTGAGATATGAATGGACACTTTTTTAGATGTTATTCCCGGGATAAGTAGTCCACTTTGGATTTAAACATTTTGAGAAAGAATGGTCCCCTTTGGGGTAGAATAGTCTACTTCTGGGATAGGAATATCCATTTCTGGGATATGAATAGTTTTCTTCTGGGATATGAAATTCCACTTTTGGAAAGAAAGGCCACTTTGGTGATATAATAGTCCCCCTGAGAAAAGGGTCAACTTTTGGGATATGAATAGTCATTGTGGGAAGAAGATAATTTTTAGATAGAATAGCCACTTTGGGGTTGAATAGTCCACTTGAGATAGAAATCCCCTTCTGTGATAGAAAGATACTTGGGGAAAAAATAGTCCACTTGAGATATGAATGGACACTTCGGATAGAATAGTCTACTTTGGGGAAAGAATAGCTCTTTAGGGAAAAGAATGGTAATTCTGAGATAGAATTAATTCGGGATAGAATAGTAATTCTGGGATAAATAGTTCATCTGAGATAGAATGGTCCATTCTGGATATAAATAGTCCACTTTTTTAGAAGAATATTCCACTTTGAGATAAATAGGGCCCCTTTGGGGATATGAATATCCCTTTTTGGATATGAGTGGTCCCCTTCGGGGAAGAATAGTCCAGTTCTGGGTAGAATGGTCCCTTCTGGGGTTTTAAAAGTCTACTTCTGGGATATGAATAGTCCATTTCTGAGAAATGAGTGGTCAACTTCTGGGATATGAATAGTCCACTTCTAGTATATGAATAGTACACTTCTGAGATATGAATAGTCCACTTCTGGGATATGAATAGTCTACTTCTGGGATATGAATAGTCTTTTTCTGGGATATGAATTGTCCATTTCTGAGATATGAATGGTCTACTTCTGGGATATCAATGGTACACTTCTGGGATATGAATAGTACACTTCTGGGTATGAATAGTCTACTTCTTTGATGTGAATTGTACACTTCTGCGATATAAGTGGTTAACTTCTGGGATATGAATGGTTAACTTCTGGGATATGAATAGTCTACTTCTGGGATATGAATGGTCCACTTCTGGGATATGAATAGTTCACTTCTGGGATATGAATAGTCCACTTCTGGGATATGAATAGTCTACTTCTGGGATATGAATCGTCCACTTCTGGGATATGAATAGTCCACTTCTGGGATATGAATTGTACACTTTACCCAGTATCCTAGTTCGCGCTTGGCCTCAAGTACGGAGTTTTATCGCAATCTTCCCTTGTGCCACCGTCACTTGATGTACCACAGTTACAGTGCATTGGGAGTGACACGGCACGCTGCCTAACTTGCGCTCATGGCTCGAGTTTCGCTCCGTTCAGGATGCACCTCTCATCTCTTCGCATGCAGCCTTTCCCATCTGCTGGAAAGCTGATACGACCAAGATATTCACACATCTGCCGTTTCATGTACCTTGCCTCGGGACTACTCCGACTCTCAGCTTGACTCATGAACATGGCGCCGAGTTTCACTTCATGTCTCGACTTTTGGGATGCACCTCTTCCTTAAATTCGGTCATTTACTCCAAGGAGTTGATGTTTTTGTTCGCGAAGCTCGTACTCTGGTGTTTCCGCTTCTTTTTGAACTTGGCCATATTTTAGCGGTCTTCGGCCAGGAAATGTGTGTGTTGTTCAAGAATATCCGGCCCATTGCTTTTCCGTGTTAGCACTACCACCACTGTTTTGTTCGCGGACGTTTGTACTCTATTGTATCATACTTCTTTTGAACTTGGGCATTTTTAAGCGTCATTCAGCCTGGAAATGTGTGCGTTGTTCAGGGATTTCCGGTTTCTGCATTGCTTTTTCGTTTTTTCACTTCCACTGTTTTGTACGCGGACGCTCGTAAGCTGCTGATTCGTACTTTTGAACTTGGGCATATTTTATCGGACATCGGACAGGAGATGCGTGATTGTTCAGGGATTTTCGGCCAGAGCATTGTTTTTCCTTGCTTGCACTACTACCTTCACTTGTAGTTCTCCCTGATCCCTGCCTTCCCTTAGCCAGACCGGAACCTGAGTCTGTTTCCAGGGTCACCACTTGGAGGTAGAGGGCAGGGTCTTGGTTAGCTCGTCCCTTCGCTCACCCCGGCACATGTTGCCGCCATGAGCACTTGACCCCTTCAATTGATCTAAGTTGTGTATCAGAAGAATGTATGCCACTTTTTGAGAAAGTTTGATGTAAACTGAGGACTTGAATAGACGGACACGCACGAACTATAGGAAATATATAGTAGATGTATGTGTTTGTGTGTGTACGCGTATGTTGCAGATTTACTTTTATGTATGAAAAAATTGGTAAATGTTGCGTGGTATTTAATGTATTTTCTTTCTTTCATATATACTTTTTAGGATGTAAGTACATGTGTACTTACCGGTGTATCATGCAACATAACCGGAAAAAGGTGCTGTTTCGAATCATCATACGAGTGTCGTGTTCCTCGGCCAAATGCTGCTACTGTTTGTTCACATAGAAGAGTAAGTGGGTATGCGAGATTGTGCATGGTTATATATTAATGTGTGATTGTGTGCGAGTATGTGCATCTTGGCATATTAGAGAGAACACGAATGTGTATTTATGTGTTAGAGGAAATTGTGATTAACAATTGTGAAGAAATGATACTTTAAATTCATTGTTCTTACAATCACTGAAATATGATGATACTGAAGATAATAATTCTGATGGTTCTGTTCAACTTAGTACTGTAACAATAACATGTGACTTCTTTGCTTGTTATAAGAGGCGATATGATTGATGAACAGAATGGAGTCTACGAGACAATGATATCAGGTATGAGAAAGAAGTTTGAATCCGATATTGTAACATAACGCAGCAGCGTAGTTGTTATAGCTTGCTTCTAAAGCTATTGACATGGGTTCAATTCCACAGTGGATATAGACTTGTTTTCCACTATAACGGCTCTCAGACCCACCCAGCCTCAATTGGGTACCAGGAAAGCACATGGGAAAAATGTTGACCACATCAGTCATCGTGTGCCGACTGTCAATAAAACACACGGACCTAACATCGTATTACTTTTTTACCAAACGGAATAAAAAGGTTCTTTACTTTTACTTTTAAATTGTAACAATAAGATCAATATATGAAATATCATTCGTTAACGTGGTTTATTTATTACACTGTTAATCAAATCTTTGTTAAGAAATACGAGATATGACTGCTGTGTATGTATCACACACTTAATCAAATCTTAGTAAAGAAACAAGACATATGACTGCCGTGTATGTATCACTCACATAATCAAATGTTTAGAAAGAAACAAGACATATGACTGCATTTTTCCGTGGTTATTTTTATCACACACTTAATCAAATCTTAGCAAAGAAACAAGACATATGACTGTCGTGTATGTATCAATCACATAATCAAATCTTAGTAAAGAAACAAGACATATGACTGTCGTACATGTATCACTCACATAATCAAATCTTAGTAAAGAAACAAGACATATGACTGTCGTGTATGTATCACTCACATAATCAAATCTTAGCAAAGAAACAAGACATATGACTGCCGTGTATGTATCACTCACATAATCAAATCTTAGCAAAGAAACAAGACATATGACTGTCGTGTATGTATCAATCACATAATCAAATCTTAGTAAAGAAACAGACATATGACTGTCGTGTATGTATCAATCACATAATCAAATCTTAGTAAAGAAACAAAACGAATGACTCTAGAGATTTGAAATATTTATTTTTATTTATAATGATATACTGCAATATTGCAAAGCATATAAGTTCTGATCTATAACGCTATAGGTAGTTATGTGTGTGAAGTATAAGTAGGGACAGCGAAAGAAGGAGAGGCAGAGAAATACATGGAGTCGAGACTTGAAGGCAGAGAATACAATAACACGTTACTAGTTGAAGCAACAATATCATGTGTACTAGTTGAAGCAACAACATCATGTGTACTAGTTGAAGCAAACAATATCATGTGTACTAGTTGAAGCAACAATATCATGTTTACTAGTTGAAGCAACAATATCATGTGTACTAGTTGAAGCAACAATATCATGTGTACTAGTTGAAGTCAACAATATCATGTGTACTAGTTGAAGCAACAACATCATGTGTACTAGTTGAATCAACAACATCATGTGTACTAGTTGAAACAACAACATCATGTGTACTAGTTGAAGCAATAACATCATGTGTACTAGTTGAAGTAACAACATCATGTGTACTAGTTGAAGCAATAACATCATGTGTACTAGTTGAAGTAACAACATCATGTGTACTAATTGAAGCAACAATATCATGTGTACTAATTGAAGCAACAATATCATGTGTACTAGTTGAAGCAACAATATCATGTGTACTAATTGAAGCAACAACATCATGTGTACTAATTGAAGCAACAACATCATATGTACCAGTTGAAGCAACAACATCATGTGTACTAATTGAAGCAACAACATCGTGTGTACTAGTTGAAACAATAACATCATATGTACTAGTTGAGGCAACAACATCATGTGTACTAGTTGAAGCAATAACATCATGTGTACTAGTTGAAGCAACAACATCATATGTACTAGTTGAAGCAATAACATCATGTGTACTAGTTGAAGCAACAATATCATGTGTACTAGTTGAAGCAACAACATCATGTGTACTAGTTGAAGCAATAACATCATATGTACTAGTTGAAGCAACAACATCATGTGTACTAGTTGAAGCAACAACATCATGTGTACTAATTGAAGCTACAACATCATGTGTACTAGTTGATGCAACAACATCATGTGTACTAGTTGAAGCAACAACATCATGTGTACTAGTTGAAGCAACAATATCATGTGTACTAGTTGAAGCAACAACATCATGTGTACTAGTTGAATCAAAACATCATTGTACTAGTTGAATCAACAACATCATGTGTACTAGTTGAATCAACAACATCATGTGTACTAGTTGAATCAACAACATCATGTGTACTAGTTGAATCAACAACATCATGTGTACAAGTTGAATCAACAACATCATGTGTACTAGTTGAATCAACAACATCATGTGTACTATTGAACACAACATCATGTGTACTAGTTGATGCAACACATCATGTTACTATTGAACAACAACATCATGTGTACTAGTTGAAGCAACAACATCATGTGTACTAGTTGAAGCAACAACATCATGTGTACTATTGAAGCACAACATCATGTGTACTAGTTGAAGCCAACATCATGTGTACTAGTTGAAGCAAAACATCATGTGTACTAGTTGAAGCACAACATCATGTGTACTAGTGATGCAATAACATCATGTGTACTAGTTGAAGCAATAACATCATGTGTACTCATGTTGAGCACATCATGTCTAGTTGAAGACACATCATTATATTATAATACTCATGTGACTAGTGAATCAACAAATATGTACTAGATTGAATCAGAACATCATGAACAGTTGAATATAGATATGTATGTTGAATAACACATTATGTATCAGTTTGTGCAATAAATCATTACTATTGAACAACAAAGTCTTGTTATTAGCTACACATATTGTCTTTAATTCTGTTCACTTCATGGCTGTTGAAACTACAACATCATGTAATAATGGTTAAAACAACAATATGTGCATTACCAACATCATGGAGTTGTCACATCATTTTATGACAAAACATCATGTGTACTGTTGAAGACAACTCATGTGTGCTAATTAAGTCATGCAGTGTGACTAGTTGACAGAAAAGTCATTGCAGCTAAACACTTTGTCTGATTGCATATAACATCATTGCAGTATACATCATGTGTACTAGTTAGAACCATCTTCTAATTCAACACATCTTGTACTAGTTGTAACAAATAATCATTCGTACTGTAAGTTACAACAGTCATGTTACTATTACACGCATCATTTCTTTGCAGGCAACCTATTACCTGTAGAGGGTGCTTTTAATCTGAGTGATTGCGTTCCGAAGTTTCAGAAAAACCGAATTAGAGGGAACCTTTATCCTAGGGCAATAACTATATAACACAAGGTCTTGATTAATAATATTATCTTTAACTTTTCACCCCTTAAACTTCAATTAATGGTTAAAATAAAATGTTTTACATCAGTTATCATATTATCTCTTAGTCAGATGCTGTTGACCTGCTTGTCTTGCCCAACTATACTTTAAGTTGGCAGTACACTGGATGCAGAAGTCTTGCAGATATGTTGGTAACCCCTGTCGTTCCCTTTAAATTTGCAATATTTCCCGATGTAATTTGTTCACAGTTCAGTGTGGCTTTCGAGCGTTGGAACGTCTGGGCTAGCTTATGGATACCAGACGGCACTAAATCTGTATCTTTCTTAACTTTCCAGCCACTGTTCACTGTGATGTTTTTTCCGTTACGCTATCCAGTCAATCCGAGATTTGCCTTCCCCACTAAGCTGGTAGCAAGACAGGAAGAAGTCTTTGACGATGTTGGCACAGTCGTCTTAAGCACATACGCCAATGTTCATGTGGCCCGCGTAGCCAACACGTTTCATGTGATACAGGCCATTTTCCTTCACGTTTCCAGGTTTTTACAGCCATCCGATTGGGGGTTTTGGTTCTCGAGATGATTCCCCCTTTTAAAGGCCTTTTTGATTTGCCCTTTTTTGGAGAAATCGAGTTGGGATCTTGATTTCTTTGTTTGGTACCTTGCGACCACGTGGGCTCAACGTATTACATTCCTATGCTTCTTAGTACTTTCTCTTCCCATGCTTTGTAATCTATATGGGTATATGTTGCATGTATTCAAGTTATATATTTACTAGATTTTTTATTGTTTCTCTTCCGTTCTATTTCTAGTTTTTATGTGTGTTTTGTGTTACATTTATTTGGTTATTCGATTTATTCCCAGATTTTCGTTTTTATTTCCAGATTTTCATTAGAAACGTTTGTTTTTGGTCGTCCATTTGTTTTTTTAATTTGTCAATCAAGTAGTTCGTTTGATTGATAAAGGCCTTGTTAGGGCGAAACGTTGCTGTGTTTGTCATTGTTTTTGTAATTTGTAAAACTACAGTACTTTGTGATTACGTGTCATGCATGGATGGTAACTCTCTTTAGCATGTTAAACAGAAGTTATCTCAGATTGTGACATGTCAGGTGTCTGAAATAATACGACTAATTTTATTCCTGTAGAGTAGCGTTTCCCAAAGTGGGCGATACCGCCCCCCCCCAGTGGGCGCTGCAACCTTCCAGGGGGGGATTGTGTGTTCGAAGCATTGATGGGGATTTTTCGTGATTTTGCGATTGAGTAATCATTAAAAATTTGAATTAGGTATTTTAATTCATCTGATGCCCATCTTACACGATCCATTTTTTCACAAAATTTTCTCTTTCATGTATATAATCATTTTAAAATTGACCATGTATAACAGAAATATATATCAATTTTCTATGTCAAAGTGAAAATAGAGCATGTATGTTTTTATATATATATATATATATGGGTGGGTGGGCGTTGCAAACTGTTATAATGGGGAGGGGGCCCGTTACATCGTCCCACTTCGGATCATACTCAATGTCACTCAAATGCACGCATGAGTGTAGTTTTGTGACTTCAGCCAGAGTAGTGCATTGGTCACCGCCAGTAACTCCATTGTCATGCTGCTTGTTGTCATACTGAATGCACCACTGGCTTCCTTGACCATTCTGCCATATGAGCTTGCAGAGAAGGCCTATGCAGACTTTTCGTGACGAACTACCGATCCATCCGTGTAGATCACAACGTCGTCTGCATTGCAATTTTCATCGATGATGGCTTTGACGTCTGCATTCAACGCCGCGGATTTCCTTCTGCAACCTTTGTCAAATTGTAGATGGTTGAAAAAGTGTTCCAGTATATTGAGGCATCGGTATCCATTCTCTCCATAGTTAATATTATTGAGCCCGCATCCAGCGAACAGTATCTGCGGCACGGCCAACTCATGACTTGCTCCGCTTTAACTGATGTCCACCACTGGCGCTGAGCGTTCAAGCAATGGTGATCCTTTGGCACTTATTTTGAGATAGGCACGTGCTATGGCTATCTTGACTCTATACTCCATGGTTGGAAAATCCAGGAGAAACTCTATCGCTACACAGGGTGTATCCCTTGTGTAACCGAGGATGATGCGCATAGCTTCGTACTGTATTCTCTCTCAGCCTTCTTCACATTCGTTGCATATTCAATGGGAGAGGACCAACGTCTGATACAGAATGACAAGCAGTCGTTGCTCGATGTTAACAGCCGCTATGACTCTTTGCCGCCAAACCTTTGCGTGCCTTGACAATGACATACTCACATGTTCCTGAAACACAGACTGCGGTCAAATGTCACACCCAAAAATTTCATCGATTTATCTACGGGCAAACACTACCGCGAAGTTTCACACTAGGCGTACATGCGTTAACGGTGTGATTATTGAGTGAGAAACCATGTCACTGCTGCTTGGTAGGTTAACTAGTGCACCAGAGACATCACACCAGTTCGATGCGGTCGAGTTCCCTCTGTATCTCTCCGGCAATTGCATCCCTGTCTTTCCCTTGTCTATACACTAGGATGTCATCAGCAAATGACAGAGTCTCACCTCTGCCATAGAGTTGTTGTTCTGTGATTGACACCGTATATATTGAATAAGACAGGGAAAGAGAACAGTGCAATCCGGAATGTACAGTCACCTGTTCAGAAAACCAACTACCACATTGCAGTGCAACCTTCCTTTTGAATAGCGCAGCAGCTATCCATCGGATGTAGAGAGGGTGCACCTGGAGTTTGATAAGTTGGCATAAAGATAATTATAGGGCACTCTGTTGTATGCGTCTTCCAAGTCCACCATTGCTGCACATGTTTCAATACCTGCATAGAAACCTTCGAAGACATCATAGGCGAAGACCGCAGGTTGCACCCATGTTTCTTTCCCAGATCTGTAACCTCCGAGAGTGGGTGGGAGGATATAGCGATTTTCAAGGTCCCATGCCAGTCGACGTGCCACGATTTTCTCAAGAAACTTGTCTTTCGTGTTTTGCAGTGCAATAATTCTGCTAGCCGGAGTGATTTATTTTGAGGGATCTTTTTTGGGGCTTGGCCCTGTAGGTACCCAGAAATCCTCCTGATCTCACCGCCTTTGATGCTGATTGAATTTTTTTAAAACCAATGTCGTTTTGAAAAACAAATACCCTTTGTATCGAATGCCACGGCCCCATTTTCCAGACGTTTTCGTGTTGTCCTGATGCCCCTTCAGTTATATACAGTTTTATCCACCAAAACAGCCCCAAAACCCTTTTCATGGCCCCTGTATCATAAGTTTTTGGGCCCTGCTGTGGCCGTCCCCTGTATATAGCGGGGGAGAGTGACTTTTTTTTCGTCTGATTTTGCCAGGCCGAGCCGGTTTTGGGAAACGGAGGGCCTTTTGCGCGTCAACCATGCCGAAATTCCAAAACCCACAGGGACTTTCACCCACAGCCCACTGAAAACCCATCCAGGGACACTTTAGCCGATTTGCACATGTCTTGAAGGACACAGTTTTTTTTCCTTCTTTTTGACCCTGAAGTGCAGGGTGTAGGGGCCCCTTTTGGTTCTCCCCCAAACTAACGCCTGCCTTTGATCCACCGGGTTTGGACCTGTTTTCCACCATGGTGGCTGTGTGATGCCTCTGTTAGAGGGGTTCTGATTTATTGGGTTTTTGTTATAGTATCACACTCCCGGCCATACTGAAACTGTACATGGGCCTTTTGTGTTCCCTGTTCTGCGTTTTTCGACCGGATCAGCAGGACAGTGATCACGTCGTGATATCCAAGACACATTTACAAGGGCAAAGAGTGGGAGACACACCAAATCTATGAATGTCAGAGCCCCCGGTCGACTGGGCTAGTTCTTTTTACACGCGAAAACGTAGGAAACAGTGAGGAATTGGGGGAACAAAGAACGTTAGGGAAGAGCAGAAGAAAAAAACGCAAGAAGATGGACGTTTTTTTGTATGTCTGTAAACATAATAAAGTAAAAAAATTAAACAAAGTTTTTTTCTGTTTTATGTTGTACCACGGTTTTTTTTTTGTTAAAAATTTTAATGCAAATTTTTGGGTTTAAAGACGATCTAATAAAAAAGGGGTGAGGAAAAACCCCCCAAAAAACAAAACCTTTTTAAACTATAGGAAAAGGAAAAACATATGAAAAAAGGAAAAAAAAAGTATTATTGGGTTATTTTACAAATGAGTAAAAAAAAACGGCAGACCCAAGGTGTCGTCTCCCAAACGGATATGGGAAAAGGGCATACGATGGTTCCTGGGGTTTTCGCTGATTAAACAATTCCCACTCTGCCTCAGGCATCCAGTTCGACTTGAACAAGGGGAACCCAAATGTTAAAACGCTTGATCGAAAATCGTTTTAGGTCCTCATCCAACAGAGAGTCTGAAGGACCGAAGAATATCCCCCTTATCCATCTTCAACCCCCCAACAATCGATGGCGTCGCTGTCCCTTCTCTTACCAAACACCGATGCCCAGGACAGTATATCCACGAAGGGTGGGGTTGAAACTTAGACGAATCACCATACCAAAACCCTGCCCTTTCGGGATTTTTGGAAGACGACGGGGTCAATAAAAACTGCCCCAGAAAGAAAGCCTGAAAGGGAAAAATTGAAAAGGAAAAATTAAAAGGAAAAAATATGAAAAGGAAAACAATATGAAAAAGGAAAAATAAAAAAAAGAAAAGGAAACAATATGAAAAGGAAATAAATGAAAAAAGGGAAAATTATGAAAAGGAAAAAAAAAGAAAAAAAAAAAATGAAAAAGGGAAAAAAATTTAAAGGAAACAATAGAAAAAAAAACAAAAAAAAGGAAAAATATGAAAAAAAGTTGAAAAAAAAAACAAAATAAAAAAAATATGAAAAAAAGGGGGGAAATTAAGAAATGGGGAACCAAAATTATAAGAGAAAACTCAATAAAAGTAAACAATAAAAAAGGAACTAAATTAAATAATAAAAGAAGAGAACTATAAAAAAACGTCTCACCAGTGTTTTCAACCCTTTTTTTGCCATGCCCCACCTAAGCTGTTCTAAAATTGTTCCCCCTTGGGAACATACAATATAATAATAAAACCTTCGACCGTTAACCCCCATAGGGGCCCGCAAAAATTTTTCCCCTATCGATATCCGGCAACCGCCAATCCTCCAGGAACAACGATATTTCCTTTCCCCCTCAGCAAAGCCCCGGGGGCCCTAGGTCGACCCCTTTTGGGAAACCCTTTCATCCCACTTTAATGCCTGTTTTGATATTCGTTGATCATTTTCTCAAGGGGGCCCATATCTCCACTTTCTTTCTTATAAAAGATTCTAGGGTTTACCAGACATGTCCTGATTTCATCACTTTCCTGAATTCGTTCCATTTTTTATTATTATTTTTCGCAGACATCTTTTTTAAAAGATTCAATTGCTTTTTTTATCTTTAGTCATTTTTCCCAAATCACGCTGGAATATTTAGATTGATACAACATTTGAATTAAAAATTAAAAGTTTTTAAAAAATAACGAGTTCCCTATTTTATTTAAAATTTTAAAAGTTTATGTTGTTTTCAATTGTACATAATTTTTTTAACATTTCCTGTAATCAAAAATTCAAAAAGGGGAACTGTCTTTATTTTTATCATTTTTGATTGTGGATATCTGCAAGATAGGTTCTTCAATATTTGTTTTTTTAGTTATCGAGTCCAACTTTATGCTATAATACGTTGTCTGTTTTTTTTATATCTTGGTTTTTTTACTTTAAAGTATACTTTTAAATTTAAGAATGTATTAAATTGCCCCTTTTAAAATCAATTTTCCCCCGTGGGGGTTTCCCCCTTGGGAAATTCAACTTTTTGTCACAAAAAAAAAAAGTGTGTTTTTTATGTTAAAAAATGAAGTTAAATGGATTTTAACCCAGAAACACAAAAACAAAAAATGTTTAAAAATTTTAGCTACTGTCACTGGGGGGGCTGGCAGAAATCCGTTCATTATTCCCAAAAAATGTTAATATTCTTTTAAAACCAACTCTTTAAGGTCATAAACATAGATTTAAAAATATTTTTAAACATTCAAACTTCCCCCCTATACCTTCCCCATTCGTTCCGTCCCCAAATTTATTTCCCTGCAATTATTTCTTTTGGAAATGAACATAGATATTGATCCGTTTTTAAATACTTTTTGAGGGGAAAGGACATTAGGGACACATCTTTACATTTTTCCTTTTAACGTCCTGACTTTCTGTGGTGTTGAGAAAGATATTTTCTAAAATATATAATATATAAAAAAATAGCTAGCAATATATTGTTAAACAAAACACATAATAATCTAGTGTGACAATACTATATTTTGTTGGTGTTTTCAATCAAGGCTGACTGGTACAGGTTGCAGGTTTTCTACAGTTTAATTGAAACAAGAAAATATGACAATACGCACCTTATTGGTAACTCTGGTTCTGCTGCTAGGTATGTATTTACTGTTTTCCCTACCTCTTAGCCTGCTGTACTTATTCTCAAGCTACTATTCTCTCCCTCTCACTTTCTCTCTCTCTCTCCATTTGTAGCAGGGAATAGGATACCAGATTTTTCCCTCCCTTTATTCTTAGTCCCAAGCTTCAACTAGGCACGCATTTTTCAATTAAACAAACGGGTAACCATATACCTAGTCGGTAGACGTAGGATAACAGACCAGATTTATTAGCATGATGGGTTTTTCCTTAACTAGATTTGAACTTATGCCCTGTTTTTATTTCTCATGCAGCCAAGTTGAGGTTAATTGAATTCTTTCTTGTTCTAGAAATGTCATAGGTGAGTGTCCGGTCACAAATACCAATTAGGGGGTTTCCCAACCAGCTTTGACCGTGAGAATGGACTAACAGGACAATGACTGATTTGGAAACAAAGAGAATTGCCAGTGGTTAAATGGAAGGCTTTTGGTAGATTCACAGGATTTCACAGAGACAGAGGGACAGAGAGGTACCCATGGACAGGCAGTGAGGGTAGTCGCTTTTCTGTTTCAGACAGAGGGACCCTGCGATTATAGAGATCCAGTGGTCATGGAAGATTTAATGGACTAGTAGAGATTTTGGTTCTGGTAGGACTACGTAGATATTTTAGACTGTGTACATTTTCGGTCGAGCCTTGGGATCTCTAGAGATATGTTGACTTGGTGGAATTGTTACTTTTAATTTCATGTAAAAAAATTGAATGATGAAGTTCTCAGCAAGGTTTGCAGAGATGATTAAATTTGATTAACTTTCATCTGAGATGCTGGCATTTGTGAATTGATTTCTGGTGAGAGTGATTTTCTAGATCTTGCAGTAGCAGAAAGATAACTTTGAAAGAAAACTGCAATCATCTTTAGTCCGGTGTAATTACCGGTGGTGCCGTGGCCAAACAGATAGAGCTGGACGAAAGAGTAATCATCATGATCATCATCCACTGATACACGTCTCAGCTTTTATGGTTGACGTGCCCAGCCAATTCTTCCAGGACATTCTCATCAGTAGCACACTGTTACACATTCCTACAATAATTTATGTGACACAGGATTTCAGAAAGAGGCCCTACTTCTACATAAATGCTCCTCCCTCCATCAAAGGCTGTACCAAACAAGCACCCACAGCGTGATCTGAAGCATCTGTATATAAAATCAGCTCACGATCAATATCTGGGTGAGACAACAAAGGTACAACGGTAAGACTATCCTTTAGACAATTATATGCCTCCTGGCATCCCTTTGTCCATCTAAATCTAGCAAATTTTCTAGGTTCAAAGGTGCGATCAAAGGTTCAGCTATCTGGGAAAAATTTGGAACAAAACGTCTATAATATCCGCACATTCCCAGAAAGCCTCTCACTCCCCTGACTATTGTTGGTACTGGTAACTCTCTTATCTTCCTAACATTATCTCCATCAGGCTGAATTCCTTGTTGATTTATCACGTATCCCAGATAAGTCGTTTCCTCCTTTAAAAATCGACATTTTCCAGTTTCAGTTTAACTGAATGTTCCTGAAGTCTTGAAATACTTGCTCTATATGTCCCAAATGTTCTTCCAACGAACCTGCGGTATGTATCAGTATATCATCAATATAGGCCACAGCAAACTTATGCAGGCCCTTGAGTACCTCATCCATAAGACTCATGTACGTGGCAGGTGCCGATTTCAACCCAAATGGCATAACATTCCAAGCGAAGCTGCCCACATGAGTACAGAAAGTACTTTTCCTTTTGGCATCCGCAGACATGGGTATACACCAAAATCCAGCTCTAGCATCTAGAGTAGTAAAATATCTTGATCCACTTAATGTCCCCAGGATATCTTCAATAACCGGCAATTGGTACGAGATACTTTTAGTTATCTTATTCAAGGCACGAAAATCACAACAAAAACGGTGCGTACCGTCTTTCTTCGTAACTATAACAATTGGCGCTGCCCATTCAGCTCTTGATCTCTCGATAATCCCTGCCTCCAACATTTTCTCAATAGCTCGCTCCACTATCTCCCTATTCTTCAGTGGAGTGCGATACGGCCTCATCCGAATGGGAGACGCATCCCCCGTATCTATCTCCATCTGAACAGTACTGGTGCGTCCTAACTCCAAATCAGTTAAAGCAAAGACTTCATGATTCTCTACAACCATTCTCCAAGGAAATTCTATCTAGGATTCACTTCTAATTGTTTCAACAATTCTTTTCTTCTTTCATCATCCAAGGTCCAGGTTTTCCCTTGGTCATTTCTACCTTTCTCTACACTATAACACTGATGGGTCCCTGATGATTCATACATACCGTCCTTTCTGGATCATGTCCTTTCTTTCAAGTTTTCAACAGGTTTACCACTGTCCGTTGGATTCCTTTCTTGCCCTTCAAAATTTTGGTTTCTCACATTTCCATTAGGTTTGGAGGTCCACCTCCATTGTCGGTTCTTCCCATACTCGCCCCTCTGCCAATCACCACTTCTCCAACTAACCTCCTCACTTGAATGTGCATTTTTCGGAAACAATTTCTTCCATGGCGAACGCGAGGATCCTCTCTCCTTCTCACCTTTCTCTATATAGTCTTCTTTAGTTACCACCTCAGCTTCTCCTATTCTTCTACCTTTCTCTCATTTTTACAGTTCTTCCAGTCTTTTAGAATCAGTGACTGGAAAATTCATTCCTCCACCCACTTCTGTGATTCCCTCATTATACATAACCCTGGTTCTTCCATTATAACTCTTCCTTCAACTTTGGTTCTCACTACTTGTCCAGGATGAAGGTATTTCCTCTTCTATCCTGCCGTATCAAATTGACCGAATGTGGCTTATCCAGGTTTCCTCTACCTTAATTACATTTACCGCCTGGATATCATCTTCCAACGTAACATATTCTTGCCCTATCCTAATCTTCCCAATGTCAAAATGTACTACAACCTTGTGTTTCACCAGGAAATCTCGTCCCATTATCATCTCTCATTCATGTTTCAACCACAACAAACTTATGTTCCAATTACGTTATGTCCTACTTGAAAATTAAGAAAAATATATCCAATTACCTCCAACTGGTCTCCTGTCACAGACTCCAACTTTGTTCCTCCGGTTATCATTCGTGATCCAATCCCAAAGTTTCCTCATGTCCTTTCCTTATTAAACAAACACTGGCCCTGAATCTATTAGAGCCAGTATTCTTTTCGTCCTATTTTATCAAACATGAACTTGGATCACCTGGATACGTCTTGTCCTGCCTTCCATTTCCTCTGGCCTATTTTCTCCTTGGTCGCCTTCTTGTCCAGGCGAGATCCTCTTCCTGCCTCCTATCGTTTATGGGTCTTCGTTCTTGTCTATTATCTACTGTTTGAGATTCCCCCCATCTTCTATTCTCTTGTGATTGTACCACAGGACAGTTCCTAATAAGATGTCTGGTATTCCCACAACCATAGCATCTTCTCTCCATTCCAATGTTTCCTTTATTCATCAATCCTGCAGCTCTTCCCCCTATGTATTGGTCACGTCCTTGGTATGGCCGTTCATTGTGTACCACATGAACCTCCCTATATGTTGCTCTTCCTTCATTCCTACCCCTATCACTAGTTTGATCTATTTCCATGGGTGGATCTCTTCTGTAGTATCGCTCCTCCTGATTATACATGGGTTCAACGTTCCCTAATCTCAAATTAAATCTCCTAGCCAAATTCTCTTCATCTACCGCCGTTTTAATTGCTACACTTAATTTTCGGGTTTGCCAACAGATGTATTTTTAATCTGTCTGACGCCAATCCATCTACAAATATGGTTAACAACTATCTATGCCCTCTTCTTGCATATCCTGCCCCTCGAATGCTTCTTTTCCAAAATTTATCAGCCTATCACTATAGCACTGTACTATTTCTGTAGATTCCTGTTCAATCTCCTCACGCGAAAAAGGCATGTTGCGGTCAGTATTTCCCATATCTATAATTAAATCCTTCCTAAAATCAGTCCAGGATTCCAATGGGTTCCTTTCTAATTTCCTCCTGATATAGTCTCCTGTCAACCCCACGCACGTCTGAAATGCGATTTTTTTTTTTTCAAATTCGTTAATTTTTGTTATAAATGCATATTTATCTATCTGGGCTAACCACTGTCTACACTCACCTGACTTCCCCGAAAAAGGTGTCACACTAGCTGTTATGCTCTGCTGTCGCATCACTGCATCCATCTGCTTCACTGTCTTACCTACCATCTTGACTAAGTCAGCCACATCTTGCTGTTCATTCTTCTGTTCCATCTTATTTCTCTCTCTCACTTTCCACAACCAATTTATAAATCTTCACCAAAAAAATGACTCATTACCTCCACACTATCTAAAAATTACAATTTCAAACATTAACTCACCATTAACAATTCTAAATATACCATCTAATCAAATATAATTAACTTCTATAAACATATCCATTTACATAGTTCCTTGACTTCTTTCTATATGTCCATCTAAATAATTTCTTTGACGCTTCACCTAAATAGTATCTTTTGACACATCACTGAATAGTTCTTTCTTTTAACAGTTTACCTAAAAAGTTTCGTGACACTTTACCCGAATAGTTCATTCTTTAAACACTTTGATCTTAATAGTTCATCTTGACACTTCCACATGAATACCTACTGAAGTCGGCTTACTATGCTATTTGGCCATCATCCGAATAGGTTGTATAATGGCAGTCTGGTCCCCAGGGTGTTGAAATCCTGGTCACGGCACCATTTATGTGAAGTGGGGCCTCTTTACTGAAATCCTGTGTATCCTGTGTGCTACTGATGAGAATGTCCTGGAAGAATTGGCTGGGCACGTCAACCATAAAAGCTGAGACGTGTATCAGTGGATGATGATGATGATTACTCTTTCGTCCATCTCTATCTGTTTGGCCACGGCACCACCGGTAATTACACTCGGACTAAGATGATTGCAGTTTTCCTTTCAAAGTTATCTTTCTGCTGCTGTAAGATCTAGAAAATCACTCTTACCAGAAATCAATTCACAAATGCCAACATCTCAGATGAAAGTTAATCAAATTTTAATCACTCTCTGCAAACCTTGCTGAGAACTTCATCATTCTATTTTTACATGAAATTAAAATAATTCACCAAGTCAACATATCTCTAGAGATCCCAAGGCTCGACCAAAATGTACACAGTCTAAAGATATCTAGTAGGCTACAGAACTAAAATCTTACTAGTCCATTAAATCTTCCATGACCACTGGATCTCTATAATCGCAGGGTCCCTCTGTCTGAAACGAGAAAAACGACTACCCTCACTGCCTGTCCATGGGTACCTCTCTGTCCCTCTGTCTCTGTGAAATCCTGTGTAAATCACCAAAAAGCCTTCCATTTAACCACGGCAATTCTCTTTGCTTCCAAATCAGTCATGTCCTGTTAGTCCATTCTCAGGTCAAAGCTGGTTGGAAACCCCTAATTGGTATTTGTGACGGACACTCACCATGACATTTCTAGAACAAGAAAGAATTCAATTAACCTCAACTTGGCTGCATGAGAAATAAAAACAGGGCATAAGTTCAAATCTAGTTAAGGAAAAACCCATCATGCTAATAAATCTGGTCTGTTATCCTACGTCTACCGACTAGGTATATGGTTACCCGTTTGTTTAATTGAAAAATGCGTGCCTAGTTGAAGCTTGGGACTAAGAATAAAGGGAGGGAAAAATCTGGTATCCTATTCCCTGCTACACATTTCTTTCCAATAAATTCAATCTATTATTCTCTCCTCTCACTTTTCTCTCTTTCTCTCCATTTCTTTCAAATAAATTCAAGAAACAATTGTCCTTTTTGATTCCTTACAAGATTTTTTATAACATATGTTGCTTTATTCAAGTAAAGTATTGAGCATTTGACATCTCACTACAGTTTTTTTTCGTTTGTTGATTAGATTGTGATGTCAATAATGTATTAAATTTGAATCCATAATTGATAAAAATTATGAATACTATTATTTAATTTATTGTCGCGTATCTAAAAATCGTGGGAGACGAGACAGATGAGGACAATAGAGAGAACATTTTGAATAGCCTGACTTCATGGTACAGGAGAGCTTTACCATATGAGATGATAACAAACACCAGAGACAGAGATTTGTGGAGATCCATGATCACCTACGGCAACCGACACGGCACCTGTTGATGATGATCTAAAAATAATCTAAAGAAAAGAACTGAATTTACTGCATGGGCTTTTTCCAGTATGGCTCGATCACACTCCGCAGAAATAGCACGTCATATGCCGAAAGTAGTACACAAAGCACGAACTCCGTAGCCCTGAAAAAGCTCATATATCTCGAGAAATGCAGTGCAAGCTGAAGTCGTTAGGCATCACCACAAGGATGAAATAGTATCTGGTCATATTGCTCACAATTCTGGTGTACGATAGTGAAACATGGACAGTGTAGAACAAGAACGTACGACAAATAAAAAAGTTGTCTCACAGACTGCACACAAATTCCAGATACCAAAGTTTTCATGAGAAACAAGACTCCAAGTAGCCACACTTTGTTGCACACGGCCCAGGTCAAACTGACTGGTCACGTTGCGTGGATGGATGATACACGCATTCATATACAGCTAATGTACGACGAGTGGATAGTTGTTAACGATTGTTAGAATGAAAAAGCTCAAAGACACTTTTAAAGTGTTCTAAGACACTGCGATATAGAAAGAACATTGAATCCCTTTCACAAAGATCGCTATATGTGACCCGCAAGAACATAAGAGTAACTCACGCAGATGAGAGTCGTCGTAATGCTGAGGCGTAGAAAAACGCAGATGAGACAAAACAGAACACATACCTACATAGCCAACTCTGATCAGGTACGTCCGACGGAAGGAGCATAGGGAAGTGCGTTCTAAGATTGGAATCTACAATCACCTCCACACACACACCAGACGATTGCAACAACAGACTCTGTGGATGTTACCATAATCATTTGCTATGAACAGCTATAATCATTTGCTATGAACAGATATAATCAATGATTCCCGTGGACTGCTAAAATTAATATCACTGATGTGGTCAAAAACATTTTTCGAAAAAAAAAACGATTATCATTTTTTTTAAAAAGTTGTCATTATTTTTCTATTATGTAATGAGAAAATGAGGCTTAGAATACAATATGAATAAATAGCTCTCGAAATTCGACAATAAAGCAAATCAAAGCTTATGACAACTGCTTGCATTTTGAAATGCAAACATGTCACAATGAACACTAAAAAAACATTGTTCAACACAATCTTTCTCCCAAAAGTTATGCTTAAAGGGTTTGAAAGCCGAAGGATTGACTTCATTACACTGGTTTTACTCCATACGGTGCCGTCCCTCCGCAGAAATGGCACGCCACCTGCCGAGAGTATTGCACAACACGAACTCTGTAGCCAAGCAACAATCCTAAGGGTCTCTGAAAAAACTATACACGTGAACAGAACGGCGCGGTCCCGGGTTCGAACCTGACCTTCGACTCACAAGGCAAAGGGCTTAACCACTCAGCCACAGAGATCTTCGACTCACAAGGCAAAGGGCTTAACCACTTAGCCACAGAGACCGTCAAACCTATATGATGACATCAAATCGTAGAAACAAACTAGTCACGACAGAGATGAAGTATGTACGCAGAATGCTGAAAATATCAAGCATGACCTTGTTAATAAATGAAGACACAGGAAAACATGTGTACAATATATTTACTGAACTATATAAAGAAAACAAAATTAAATTGTGGAACAAATTCTACTGAACTTCTTCAAGAAACAACATATTAAATAGTTTGGCCAAATAAGCAGATTACCAACAGACAGTACGCCTCAAAGAGCAATGTTACTACGACAATGTGGATTTAAAAAAAGTCCGCCCACGCAAACGGTTGAATTAGAAATACCGAAAACACTATGTATGAAGCGCACACAAACCTGTTCTATAAGTCTCTTCTTATCATGACGATGTGGTGCACGACAGGATTAGAAAAAAGAAGAAACAAAACAATATGGCCGCTGGTAAAAGAAATGAAAGACGATACGAGAGATAGAAAGAAAGACAAAAAAATACAGTCTTATAAATGACACTGAAGAGTGTCAACGTTCGAAACTGATAGTCAGCACTACATATAAATGGTTGTGGTTATCCATGATCGCATACGCCATCCGACGAGTAACATGATGATGATGAAACTATGAGTTAAATCTTATGAGATTTTGAAGATGAACCTATCTTTCATTTTCTAATCTTGATTTAGGTGACATATTTTTTATTCTTTGTTTCTTAATATTATGATTATCTCTTCCATATCATCTTCTTACACCTTGTGACTAGACACTTATTGTGTCCCTTTATCCTTATCATGATCACGGTCCTGTATACATGAAATGCAATTAAAAATATTCCAAACTAAAATTTGGGAAACTTTTGGTGAATGATGACAATTATCATCATAAGTCATCATTACGATCATCATTCCTTCGAAACTAAATGCTACAGAAAGATTCTACGAATACCATGGACAGAAAAAAAGAAAAAACACTGATGTCCTGAAAGAACTAAATGTTAAAGAGAATTGGCTGATAAACAACATACTATACAGAAAACTTAGATACGTTGGTCACATCAAGCTCACGATGCCTGGAAATAACAGTATTAGAGGGCAGAGTCCCAGGACGCAGAGGCAGAACAAGAAGAAGATGGCTACAAGATGTTAAAAAAACCAAGAATTTGACCATCGACGAAGTGGGTGAACTGGCTAGAGACAGAGTAAATTTCAGATGCGATGCAAAGAGAGCAACGTCATATAAAGGATACGCACCTTGATGATGAGCTGCAAATTAGTCAGTGCTTGGTAGGGAATAGCATTGCGCATTTCAATAATTCCAATATCAAATAATAACAATTTTACAGCTAACAAATACTTATTCCTATTAAAAAAAAATTATGATAATTGAAGGTTATCGATTACTATTTTTGTTATTGTATTCAGGTCAACAAGAAGTGAATGCTGCATTCGATATTGGTCCGTGCATTGACCAAATCACGAACAAAAGAAACAGTGGAACGACTGTGTGTTCTACAATGACAAACTACTTTAAGTGCATTATCAAACTAACAGACATTTACAAGTCTTCACAGATCGATACTGATATGTTAAGCACCATTAAGTCAGCTTTTGAAAGGGGAATGCGTCAAGCGGGTGTCAGTTGTGATATTGACGTCGTGAGTATTGTCAATCAGCTTCGAGAAGAATATCAGGGAGGACTATCTCCAATTACGCAGAAACCAAACGGTGAGGATTATCTTTATGTTACGTATTTATGGTTCAGTTATTCACAGGTTTACAACAAAAAATGCACTCGTGAAAAGGCGCTGCCCGGATTTGAACTCACGACCTTCAACTCGCAAGGCAACGGCTTAACCACATAGCCACAGAGACACCCCCTCCTCGTCAGGGTTTGTCAAAAGCTAAGTTGATAACGCTGTCCTGGACATTTTCGGGGATAGAGATCAGTTTGGCCAAAATTTTCTGTTGCACATAATTTTCAGTTATATTGCAGCAAACTTGAACATATTGTGGTATCTAAATTACAAGTACCTCTGACGTCAGTCTAAGTCTCGCCTGAATGAAGTGAAACACTGGTGATAAGAAAAGCAAGACGTTATGCAAAAATCAGTAATAGGCCATATTAGACGCAATGACTTTAATTGAATTCATTGAACGAACACAAAAGAACAAACTCTTACACTACGATAAGCAGTCTTACAAATAAGCATGTCAGTACCTACTTTTGGTCACGAGAACTCACGAATTATAACATTATATAGGGACTAAATTATTTACAAGACAAAAATTTTCTTGCGATAGGCTTGCAAAGCATGCAAGCAATGGACCAGGCTGATATTCTAAGTTCCCTAAGGGATAGAAGACGTGTACATCATTCAAGTGATAGTGGTGAATCTACAACACTAACCAGACTGCTAGGATGCCAAGTCAAGTGTTGTGTAGCTAGACAAGAACACTTTTGCTCGTAGCCATAGATGAATAGTAAACCAACACAGAACAGGGGTCGTTAGTGGCCACATTGTGAGACATACTGAGGGGAGATCGGATCACTTGTGGGCAATTGGTTCGACGTGCAGTGATGATGATCCAACGACTAATTAACTTTTATCTGTGTAGAAATCTCTGTAGAATACAAAAAAACGTAATGTATAAAATAAAACTTTCAATTAAACACAATCTATACCTATTATAAAAATGAGTGTATGTATGTATGTATGTTTGTTACCTATAGACTCGGAAACTACTGAACAGATGTAGCTGAAATTTACAGGATATGTTTGTTTTAATGTCGGGATGCTACCTGTAAAAATTTTTGGGAAATAGGTAGCGCTGAAGCTTTCGAACAATCTAAAAATAATAACACGCTCATTTCATCGAGTTTTAACGAAATTCCATTAACGTTTCCGACGAAAACGCAATTTCTTCCGGAAGTTTACGTATGTGCATCACCGATTCGATGACGTATGATTCAAGTCAATATTTCAAACAAGCCGTTAAAGTCAATATTTCAAACAAGCCGTTACAAGCTGAAGGTTTGTTTCTAATCATGATCATAGATCCCTGCAAATCATATTTTTAGTTCCATCTATTCCCATCAATGTTTTTAGTTATGTTGGCAAAAATTGCTCTATATTCATTAAACCCAAACAAAACTACGATCCGAGGAATACGTTCATTTGATGGAAGCTATTGGCCGGCATTTCTATAAATGGCAAGATGGTTATTTTGCCATCAACGTTTCCCTGATGTACAATGTACACGTTATATGTATGAATATTACCCAATATTAGATTACACGACAGAAACGGGGTTACCATTTATTATTTTGTAAATCAACCCATACCATTGACCGCTATAGCGGCGTGCAATTCTAAATTAGTACAACCTTTTTTCGCAATGGGTGGGCGTGAGTAGTTTCGACAAATGATTCATACAGTTTTCTGATTTTTCAAAACATTTTACTCGCAGTTTCTATGCTTTTCCCTAATAGAATTTAATCAAATGCTAATTTTTTATTTATTCGGAAACATCAACAGTGATATTTGATTCCGTGGGGAAGACAAACAAGCTGCAGTTATTTCCACACGCTCTTCACGAATTTTCACAATTTTGAAATTATGCCTGAATATTACCCAATATTAGATTACATGACAGAAACAGGGTGACCATTTAATATTTTGTAAATCAATCCATACCATTGCCCCTTTAGGGCGTGCAATTTAAATTAGTAAAACCCATTTCGCAATAGGGTTGCTTTGAGTAGTTTGACAAATGATTCATAAGTTTTCCTGATTTTCAAAATTTATTTGCAGTTTCTATGCATTCTAATAAATTTAATCAAATGCTAATTTTTATTTTTTCCCAGCGAAACATCAACAGTGATATTTAATTCCATGTGTGAAGACGAACAAGATGCAGTTATTTCCACACGCTCTTCACAAATTTTCCACATTTGAATTATGCCTCCCAACGAAAGCTATTGGCCCATCTAAACCTAGAGCACGAAAGAGAAAGGCATTACTAGCTTCAGAAACAGAGGGAGCAACAGAAGCAAGACTGCAAACTGTTCGAGTACCCCTGCGAACCCCGTTCGTCCGGGAAACAGACGAGCAAGTGAAGCAAGACTAGGAACCAATCGAGTACGCACTGCTCAAGTCCGTTCAGCTGAAACAATCGAGCAACGGGAAGCAAGTCTGCAAACCGTTCGGATACGCACTACTCTATCCAGACTAACACTGCACGCTGATTTAAATCTAGGTGCATTCCATTACAATACTAATTATGATTACAGTCTTCATCCAAATGTGGTTATTGGAAAAGGGATAGATATCATGTATTGCTACAGTTTTAATCAAAATCCGACATTCGTTGTTCATCATCTTTTGTGCAATTCGGTGAAATCGATCAAGACATTTGAAAATATGTCAACAAAGGCAATATGGCAGTTTTGGAGTGGAAAATATAACTGCATCCATCGATGAAATCGAGCATTATCAACTGGGACGTTACATTAGTAGCAATGAAGCAGTATGGCGCATTTATCTTTTCCCAATTCATGAACGACATCCAACAGTTGTTCATTTGGCAGTCCCGAAATGGACAGCGCGTGTACTTCTCAACAGATAATGCACATGCACGAGCATTGTCACCATCGCCAACAACGTTAACTGCATTTTTTCTCATTGTGTAGAGATGATATATTTGCAAAGACGCTACTTTACTCTGAACTGCCAACATACTACACATGGAATGCAGCAGCGAAAAAAGTTTCAACGTCGCAAACAAGGTAAAGTAGTTGAAGGACATTCCAATTTATATTCGACCAATGCGTTAGGTCGTTTGTACACTGTTCATCCAAACAATGCAGAATGTTTTTACTTGCGATTACTGTTAATCAACAAACGTGGACCAACATCCTTCCAAGAATTGAAAACAGTTAACGGTCACGTATGTGCTACTTATCGTGAAGCTTCCCAAAGAATTAAATCTTCTTGAAAACGATGCACATTGGGACTCTTCACTCGCTGATGCATCCAATACGCGACCACAGCAAATACGCACACTATTTGGTAATATTAACAACTGTTTTCCACCCAATCCAAAGAATTTTGGGGAAAAAATACAAAGACTACATGAGTGAAGACATCCTACATCGCTTGCGTGCGACGAATCAAAATCCTGACATTCAATTCACACCAAACGTATATAATGAGGCATTGGTTTAAATTGAGGACATATGTTTGCAATCACTAATAAGCACTGGCAATTGGGAATGGATGCGCCAGAACGATCTGCAAACAACCTTTTCGATTGTGAGTTGGAACGAGAAACACACTTTGATATCAACGAATTGAGTACATTTGTTCAAACGAATCTTCCAAATTGATTCCGGAACAACATAGCATATGACAGAATTATGTGCAATTACAAGTCAAAACGGTGGATTGTATTTATAGATGCGCCGGGAGGCACAGGCAAAACTTTTCCATTTCACTTATTTTGCACCATACGATCACGAAATAATATTGCACTGGCAATCGCATCTTCTGGAATTTCAGCAACTCTTTTAGATGGTGGCCGAACAGCGCATTCAGCGCTGAAATTGCCATTGAATATGCAAATCACTGAGACACCAACATGCAATATCAACAAAAATTCTGCAATGGGGAAAGTACTCCCAAATTTTGTCAACTCATTATATGGGATGAATGACTATCGCATAAAAAGCATTAGAAGCGCTTCATCGTACACTGAAAGATTTGAGAGGAAATGACCAGCTCTTCGGTGGCGCACTCATTTTTATTGTCTGGCGATTTCGCAAACTCACCAGTTATACCAAGATCAACACACGCCGATGAACTTAATGCATGCCTGAAATCATCAGTTTTATGGCGAAAATACAGAAATTGACTTGAAGACCAAATGGTATACAACTACAACATGATGAAACCTTTTGAACGTTTCGCAAAACAATTGTTGATTTGGGAATGGGAAAATGCCAATCGATGATTCCCACGATGTATCCAAATTTCAACAAACTTTAACATCATAGCGACCACAGACGAATTGATTCATAAAGTTTTTCCCAAATATTGCACATAATTACAAAAATCATCAGTGGCTCAGTGCAGTGCAATATGCAGCAAAAAACAAGGATGATATACATGAATTTGAGAATTCAAAAAAAAATACCAGGCGAAGTGACAACGTATAAGTCCATCGATACTGAAGAATCAAGACGAAGTTGTCAATTATCCCAAATAATTCTTGAATTGATTTGCCAGGCATGCCACCACATATTTTAACATTGAAAATTGGCGTCCTATCATTCTTCTCAGAAACAATCCACCACGACTTTGCACGGTACTAGACTTTAGTGAAAAATATGATGAACAATATCATCGAAGGTACAATTTTAAATGGAAAATTTAAAGGAGAAGATATACTATTGCCACACATCCCAATGATTCCAACAGACATGCCATTCGAATTCAAACGCTTGGTTTCCCGGTGCGACTCGCCTTTGCAATGACCATCAACAAATCACCCAAAGGGCAATCACTACAAGTGTGTGGGCTACATTTGGGAAAAACCTGCTTTCCCTGGACAGCTATATGTGGCCTGTTCACAAGTCGGAAAACATTCTGATTTATTCGTGTAAAAGACCAGATGGAAAAACACAAAATATTGTATATCCAAAAGCACTTCAATAAACAGACTTGAATGAAACGTTAATTGTAAGTTTTTCTCCAAAAAAATGAACAAAGGACAATGATAAAACAAATAATTACTACATATTGTTATAGTTTCCTTTAAATTCATTTTCTTTTTAGCTATCAAACCGGGGCAAGGTACAGCTAGTATGTTATATAAAATAATGCTCAATTGTTTATCGAAGTATCTATAGAGTATCAAGATGAGATATGTAGAAATAATGCTCAGTTGTTTATCAAAGTATCTATGAGTATCCCAAAATGAGATATGCTTAGAAATAAAGCCATCAGGAAAAAGAGGTGCCATCAGTACTGAACTTCATGAAGCAACAGCAAATTAAATGTTTCGGTCACATAAACAGATTTCCAATAGAAAGTGATCATTACAAAGCAATGATATTCAATACTGGGGATACTAAACAAAATGTCCCCATGAAAAGTGAATCTAAGAAGAAAACAGGGAAAAAGTGAAAAACACTATTTATATTAGTTAGTTTATTCCTTCGAGCCCAAAAGGGGGCACATAGGGGGAGAGGTTTTAGATCTCCATGTGATACGGGTTTTTTGCTAGCAGTTGGAATCTTGTATGGTTTTACATCCCAATAGTTTACTTTCTTGTTGGATGGTTCTTCGAAGAGTGGTCTTTGGTCTTCACGTTTATTTTCCCAACTGTGACCACATAAGGACTTGTCGATTTAGTCTCTTTTCGTCTGATCTAAGAACTGGACCTAAATATTTCCACCTTCGTTTCCTTATAATATTTGATACGGGTTGTTGGTGTGTTCTATTTATGATACACACGCACAAAAACCTGTTCTAGAAATCTCTTCTCATCCTGACGCTGTGAGACAAAACAAGATTAGAGAAAAGAAGAAATAAATCAATATGGTTGCTGGTAAAAGCAATGAAAGACGAAAATGAAGAGAGAGAGAGAGAGAGAGAGACGAATGCAATCTTGCTACATTGCACGAAAAAGCACCAACATTCGAACTGATAGTCAGCACTAAAACAAATGGTTGTGGTTATCCCATGATCGCATACGCCATCTGAAGAGTAAATGATGATGATGAAACTATAGTTAAAACCCTTTTGAGATTTTGAAGATGAACCGATCTTTAATTTGGGAATCTTGATCAAAGTGACATATTTTTATTCTTGTTTTTAATGTTATGATTATTTCTTACACCTAGTGACTAGAAACTTCATTTCTCAACTTATCATCATTTTATCACGGTGCTGTAACTACATGTGAAATGCGTTGCCCGCGAAAAGTTACCACAACACCAGAAAAGACAAGTCACCAACATCAGCATAGAAGAAAGTTGGACAGAGTCTTTCTTGAATTACATTGAGAAACAAAAAGAAGTGTATGCCTTAATAAGAATGCATCCATACTCCACAGTATAGAGAGTCTTCTACAACAGAACATCGGGAAAGAAGGCAAAAGGAAGACCACGGAAAAGATGGTTAGATGGCATAGCAGAATCCTGGGAAAGAGCAAAAATAACAATCACCGCCACCAGACAAGCGCAAGACAAAAACAGAAAACAACACTGGGCAACCCAGCAGTGTGACGACAAAAGAAGAAAAGAAGAAGAGGATCACGGTGCTGTTTTCACGAAGTGCAATTATAAATATATTCCAAACTGAAATTGAAAGTCTTTTGGGGAAAGATAACAATTATCATCATTAGTTCCTTTATGCTTTATAGGGGAAAAGCATGTACATTTCTTTAAACACAATATCAAAGGGAAAGAAAGGGTGAGGGGGGAAGGGGGACGTAGTGATCTTGTTTGCGCTTGTTTTTAAGGGACTTTGTAAGTTGATATTCATTTTGTAGGCTGTTCTTTAAAGCCGTTTCTCCATCTTTTGCGTGGTCTTTCTCTTGTTTTGTGCTCATTATATATTTCTGTGTGGTTCTCTGTTATATGCGGTACCAGGGCATTCTTGTCAGGTGTCCAAACCATTTAATCTGTTGTTTAATCTTGATAATTGCTATTGTATTAATTACTATATTTATTATTCTATTCAGGACAGCAAGATGTGAATGCATTAGATATTGGTCCATGCATTGACCAATTAATGAACAGTATAGACGGTAGAACGACTGTGTGTTCTGCAATGACAAACTACCTTAAGTGCATTATCAAAGTAACAGGTACTTACAAGTCTTCAGAGATCGATAATGATATGATAAACGAGCTTAAATCAGCTTTGGAAAGTGGAATGCGTCAAGCTGGTGCCAGTTGTGATATTGACGTCGTGAGTATTGTTAAGCAACTTCGAGAAGAATATCAAGCAGGATTGACTCCAACTACTCAGAAACCAAACGGTGAGAATTATCTTTATATTATATATTTATTTTGACTATCGTTGTAAGCTGTTGATAACATTGGGGGAAAATTCGGTGTTGGATGTCCGATTGCTAATAATTTCTGTTGCACGCGGTTCTCAGTTAGATTGCAGGAAACTTGAAGTTTGTGGGTATCTAAATTACGAGTACATCTGGCATCAGTGTAAGGCGCTTCTGAATGACAAGGGACACTAGCTACAAGGAAAGCAAGACTTTATGCAAGAATCAGTCACAGCGGCCATATTACATATCATGACTTCGTGTTCGGTGATTCGACATGTGCGGAGCTCGTGGGCTTTCACTGCTCAGGTCGGAGGTGATGTTGTGAAGGAAGACAGTGGTGGTTTGCCGTGACTACGAGCAGTCTCACTATGGAAATCATGGGTTACCAAGCGATGATTTGGCTAGAATTACAGACTTTTATCCATGCATGTATCCTCAGTGACTCAATGAGTATGCTCAGGAAGATTGAAAAAGGATGGAATAGGAGACATTGGATGGAGTCGCTGGGGAGGTCTAAGCTGACAAAGATTACTTTAGTTTTGTATCAGGGGATGCAAGTGTAAAGGGGAAAGAACGTTGATAGGCTTGCAGGTATGGCTGCTGTACAAAGCGGGCGAGCAATGGACCAGGTTGATATTATAAATTCCATAAGGAGAGAGGATGTGGACATGATTCACGTAATAGCGGTGAATCTACAACTCTAACCAGACTGCAAGAACTCAAAGTTAAGTGTGGTGTAGCTCGACAAGAACGCTATGCTTTGGGAGACAAAGAAGAATTGTAAACCAACAAAGAACCGGTGTCTTTAGTCGCCACACGCTGAAGGACGTACTGAGGGAGAGATCGGAGCACTTGTGGACTAATTTGTTCGACGGGAGTGATGGTGATCCGACGACTAAACTCTAAACTAAACTTTACATGAATTCACATTGAACGACTAAAATAAGGACAAACTCTGACACTACGATAAGCAGTCTTACAAAAGTTTCTGGTAGTTCCTATTTTCAGTCATCATAACTAAAAAATTGGGACATTCCAAATAGACAAAATTATTTACATAACACAATTACTTAGGGGATAGTGACTCGGTCTATTAACCCCGACGTTCTTAGTTTTTAGTTGTTTTAAAACAAGACGTCTAGGGAAAACTGAAATTAACTTTACTAAAGTTAATTTCATATGAACTAGAAATGTTGAAATCAAATTGGTAGAAGAAAATGAATGGGTTGCCTATGATAAAGCGATATGGTGAAATTTCCTGCAAGCCTTATTGGAAGTATAATTATATAAGAATATATATATATATACCTCGCACCAATATCGACATCGTGTCGGAGCCAGTCTCCATGCGCATCACATGTCCAATCCATCTCCCGCGTCGTCTTCGGATGATAGTGCCCATATTCTCTTGTTGGCATGGCAAGCAAATCTTTGGGTTTGAGATAGTAGTCGGCCAGTACACGCGTAATATTTTTCGCAGACAAGTTGTATGAAAGGCGGAGAGTCTGGACATATCCTGTTCTGTCATTCTTCAGCATTCCGATCCGTACAGCAATGTTGACAGCACACAGCTGTTATAGATACTAGTCTTGGTTCTGATGCTGTATTGGGCAGATTTCCAGGCGGTCTGAAGGGTCATGAATGCACTTCGTGCCTTACTCAGTCTGTTGTTAATGTCAGATCCAGCGCCTTCTTCTTTGCTAATAACACTTCCAAGGTTGTATCTCGAGGGTTTTACCTTCTAGTTTGACTGGTTCTTGCTATGTTCAGAGTCATTACTCAGTTTTTTCTGATTTATTTTCAGCCCAACCATCTCACTATATTGGTTAAGGAGGTCTTTCCTGATATTCTATGTGCATGAGATAGGAGTGCGATGTCATCTGCAAAGTCTAGGTCTTCCAGAGTGGATGTGGCAGTCGATTTGCTCTGGAGAATCGGTTGATTTTTTGTATGGTACCTTGTGACCACGTGGGCTCAACGTATTACATTCCTATGCTTCTTAGTACTTTCTCTTCCCATGCCTTGTAATCTATATGGGTATATGATGCATGTATTCAAGTTATATATTTACTAGATTTTTATTGTTTCTCTTCCGTTCTATTTCTATTTTTTATGTGTGTTTTTTGTGTTACATTTATTTCGTTATTCGTTTTATTCCCAGATTTTCGTTTTTATTTCCAGATTTTCATTAGAAACGTTTGTTTTTGGTCGTCCATTTGTTTTTTAAAATTTGTCACTCCTGTTGTTCGTTTGTTTGATAAAGGCCTTGTTGGTCGAAACGTTGCTGTATTTTGTCATTGTTTTGTTATTTTGTAAAACTACAGTACTTTGTGATTACGTGTTTTTTTCAAAATCTACAAAGTTGATATAGAGTTTGCTTTGCCATTCTGTTCATTGCTCTATGATATTTCTAAGAGCAAATATTTGGCCTATACAGTTCCGTCCTCTGCGAAATCCTGTTTGTTCCTTTCCAGTTTCTATCCACAGCATCAGTAATGCGTTGTACGATAATTTGTTAGATTTTATTTGGCACAGAAGCAGTGTTATTCCACGCCAATTATTACAATCGGCAAGGAGCCCTTTGGGTATCTTGATGATGACTCCTCTGTTCCATGCATCAAGTATTATTTAGGCATTCCATATAGTAGTAAACAAGGGTTGCAATATATTAGCTGCAAGTTCTGGTTCTATTTTGAATAGTTCTCCGTTTGATTATCGTTCCCCGGTGCCTTGTTATTCTTAAGAGATTTAATTGCTGTAATGATCTAATCCCGGCTGGGTGTTTCAATGCCAATTTCTAATTCCTCTGTTGGTTCTGGTATGTCTGCTACTACCGTTGGCGGTGGTCTGTTTAGCAATTCTTTAAAATGCTCTGTCCATCGTATTTCTTGTTCATTTCCGTTGTCAAAGTATTCCATTCTTATCCTTTATGAGAGTATTTGATCTCCTGTAATGTTTTCCGCTTATTAGCTTTGTAATTTTGTACACTGTTCCCTGATCACACTTTTTGCTGCTTCTTCTGCCTGTACTGCCAGGTCTTCAACATACATTCTTTTGTCAGCCTCACAGTCAGTTTGATTTCTTTACTTGCGCTTTGTACTGTTCTTGGTATCTTGCTTTCAGTCTTTCGACTTTGCTTCTAACAATTTCTTTTAATATTCTTCGGCTGTCTATTATTTTCCATGTTGTTAGTGTTATCCATTCTTTCTTTTCTTTGTGGTACCCTGACATGCTTCACTGCTCTTGCTATATATAGATGCTATGTTGTCCCATGTTCTATCTATGTTGTCAGTTTCATCCATAGTTTCATTACTTTCTAGGGCTTGGAATCTGTTCTTTATCTGCATTATAAACTTATATCCCTTACTTCCGTGTCTTTTAGTCTATCCACATCGAACCCTTTGGAAGTTATTCTGTTGTCCTGTTTTTCTTAGTTTAAGTTTGACATAAGCTGTGACTAGGTGGTTGTCGCTACCAACATCTGCACCTCTCTTGACTACAACATCTAGCAGAGAGCGTCTCCAGGGTCCATTGATCATTATATGGTCTATTTGGTTTTTATCTCTGCCATTAAGGGGATACCATGTTAATTTGTGGATATCTAAATGTTGAAATAGGGTCCTCCTATAACGAGATTGTTCATGCTGCAGAGTTTACTAAACGTTCCCCATTTTCGTTCATCATATCACATCCATATTTTCCCATAGTTCTATAACTATGCGTGTTGTCTTGTCCGACCTTCGCATTGAGATCTCCCATAACAATGATAACATCATGGGATGGTGACTTGTCTAATTCTGCTTTGTAGGTTTTCGTAGTACGAGTCTTTCTTTGTATCCTCGCTATCATTAGTTGGCACGAAACTGCATTGAGATGGACTCAGAGGTAGAAGCGAAGGTGAAGACCCAAGACGACCTGGAGGAGAACGATAGAGCAAGAACTGAAGGAAATGAATCATAGCTGGAACACAGTACAGAGGAAGGCCATGAACAGGAAGAATGGTGTACGTTTGTTGCTGCCCTAAACGCCAGGGCGTAACAGGCTAAAGGGAGAGAGGATATCGACATCCATCTCTCAATTTGATCAGCGGCTGGGATTTATTATGAGACTGACGCGCTACCTACTGCTCTACCGAGGCTGGGATTTACAACCCTGAAACTCCTCCGTTCGGATATACTCTTTCAGTGCGTTAAGAATATCATTTCGGTCTATTGCAGCTCCCTCTGATATCGTAAACATGCCAGTCAATCTATTAGCTCGTTCATTCTTCTGACTCCTGCGTGCCCACGGACAAAAATTAGTGATTTCTCTGATCCCTGTCTGTACCAGTACTCACCCAGTTTCTCATCACCCTGTTTAGACCTTGCGAATCATAATCATGGAGTCACTGAGTATAAAAACACGAGAGTAGTCATGATATGCCAACCACATCACTCCCTCTGTAACCACCTACCTCATTTGCCAAGCTACTTGTGGTTGCCGCGTAGGTTCACTGCTTCTAATTTGTTTTCTTCATGAGCGTGTTGAAATATCCACGCACAGAGTTGTTGGCGAATGACTGAACCATCGGTGTCAATATTTATATCTGTTTCTGATGGTGTCATTCAATAAGGCATCAACCTCTGTGTCAATTAGTGATGGATTATTGTGTTCAGTTTTTATTTATTTATTTTAATAACTTTAAAAGCAGTCTAACATTGAACTCCTGGTTTATTTTCCCACGGGAACCTTCCGCTTGACTCAGTCAGGATCTGCCTCTCCTAAGTCTACATATTGAGTTCTTCATGGAGAAATGTTTGTTTGTTCCTTGTTTGTGTTGCTTGTTTGTGTTGATTTTTAGATAAGATCTAACCTTCAAATTTCTATTCTGTAGCAAGTAGAGAGGTCAAGAAGAATCTCCTTGCCACTTCTGGTGTATTTGTACATCAGAGAATACATTCTCATAGCTCATTCTGAATTTTTTTCCAGTTTCACAATTTGCGTATGACTAATCGTTAGGATAGCACGAAAATGATATACATGACAGAACAAAACATTGGTACAGGATCATCAGAAGACGTTGCTCAGTGTTGGTAGCTGCCAGGATTCTCGGTACGGATAGTGCTTTGTAGAATTATCAATAACGATCGATATTGCCCCTATAGCATAGATCAGATCATACTTTGTACCAAATAGCTCTATATGCTTTTCGAAGAATTGTGTGACCGTTTATTTTGACATTTGGTGTTTCAGATTTTACCATGTTTTTATTTAGGAAAAACCCTATCCCAGTTTCCAACCATCTCAGCTTTGGTGTGGTTTTATCGTTACAACAGAGATAATCCTGTACCCTTTTTTCAGAATTTGGGGTGAAGTGTCTGTCACTTTTTTTTTCTATGACCTAGTGCGTAGGAGGTAGATGGTCAGTGTCTTGCCTCATGTGTGGAATATCCGTGTAGATTAATTAAATTCTTATCCCTTTAAACAAATTGATTAGTTTTTTGAAGAACAAGTTGTTGCCATATGTAGTTTGTTCTCATTAATTTTTCATTTAGAACGTGTGTGCATATGTTACGATATTATTTTGTTTTTTTCTACAAAATTTGGATGCATGATATAAAATGTTCTAGAAAATAAATGCACATTTATAAAAATCTAACAGAATATGAAATAATAAGTTAAGAACCTTAAAGACCATCTTGTGTAATGTAAAATATAGCCACTGACTATAAACCAAATCATGGCGCAGTCTGGGACCCATGTTCAAACGGGACAGACAAACAAACGGGGACTGTGGTAATTTAGTTAATGAGTTAATTGAACTTAAATGATGACATGTGCGGTTATACGTAACGCACATCAACTATAAATGTAGTAATAATTTTCTGAAGATAATGTCATCTAAAGCTCTGACATATCTGAGAGAAATACGTTTTATTAATCAATAATCATGTTTGTAATAACTAACGATTATTGTTATTTAATTCAGAATATAAGGGTGTAGAACAGCTGTCGACTGTATAAATACTTTCACATCTGTTTCCCAACTCGGCAATATGTCTTGCAGTCAAATCACACCATACGCGAAATGCCTTTTTCGTGTTGAAAAAGTTTACAATATGAAGAATATCAATTATGATCAACTGGAACAAAATTTTAACAATACACTCTCACAGTTTGGGATAAAATGTGATATTGATGCACGACAATTGGTTGAAGAGTTGCGTCAGGAAACAAAAGACGGCAAGGATTCTGCATTTATTGCTCGTCCATTCCAACTGATTGCATTGCTGGCATTTACTGTTTTATCTATGTATCTATCTTACTATTAGCCCTCATAAGATGTAGTTTGCCATAATCATCAACTAACTTTATCTATGTATCTGTCTTACTATTTGTCACATAAGATGTTATTTTGGCTATAATAATCAACTATCTTCAAGTGTCATGCCATCACGCGTATGTTCTCATATTCTTCCACAACTCTCTGTCTATTGTTCTACCGTTAAGTTTTGATACTGTTTTTATGATGTGTCACAATCTTACGTTTTCTAGAATAGTTTTTTCCTCGGACATCCTTTATCACTATTTCCTTGTGTCTTACCAGATGTCAATATGTATTCAAGTTTTTTTTTTTAATTATCATAACATGTTTACAGTTTCATTTATGATGCATGTTATAAGTGATTTTTTCCGATTTCTTTCTTGATAACATTATCATATGTTATATTTTCTGTCCATATTATTCTCATCCTTCTTCTACATAATTACAAGTTATATCTTATAAGGACCTCTAATAATTAACAAGTTATAGGGACCTCTAATAATTTACTAGTTACTTATTATCCATGATTAGCTTCTTTATATCAGCACTAGATTTACATAACACTTTTGTACGCCTCTTTCTCATTTCCCAATGATAAATATTTTATTGCACAATAATAATACAAACTTATAAGATTATAGTGTGTTGAATACAATGACGAACTCATGTACTCTAAAAAGAATGAAATTGTTTGGAAACTCTAATGAATTACAGAATACTTACAGAATTAAAGAGAAGCCACAAAATTAACTCAGTCCGTACCATCGACCATCATAGATGCATGCAAATGTGTGTCAAACATACACGTTTTTAGGTTGAATCATGAACAAAGTTTATAGAGTAGCTATGGGAACTCTCGAAGAACTCAACTGACATGCAGCTTGATAGAGGCAACCCATCTCATGGTTTAGACGAGCATACGAAACCGAACACGAAGAAGAAGTAGAAATGAGAACTGAAAGATTATATATATATTCACTACTGAGTCTTTATTACATTTCAAAATATTTTTAATCTCTTTCTGAGCAATTTTTGTGAGGATGGTGTTGATTTTAATATGGATGTTGTTCAGTCTGAGGGAATAAAGTTTTCTTTTATATAAATACTACGGACTGGGAATTAGTAGTATACAAGGCTAGAACATAATACTAGTCTGAGGTCTCTGTAGCTAAGTGGTTAAGCCCTTGTTTTGGGAGTTGAAGGTCGTGGTTTCGAATCCGTTCTATTCACGAGTGCATTTTTCCAGACTTTTTATGATTATTGTAGGATCTACAGATTTCGCGCTATACTCTCGACTGGTGGCATAACATTTCTGCGGAGAAGGATCGAACCGTATGGGGTAATCCGCTGCAAGAAGTCAACTTCCGGATCCCTATGGTGCACAAGGGAAGCAAAGAATAGCACCACTGCGACCTACAAGGCATGTCGTAAAAGGCGACTGATGTAGAACTTAGGAAAGCTACTCTAGTAAATAAAAAGTGTCGCATAAATCGGATGTGTGGACCAACTTGTAGGCGCATAACTAAAAGTAAAAAGTAAAGAAACCTTTTCATACCTCGTGGTATATAGGTCAATACAGAATTAGGCCTGTATTTTCATTGACCGTCTGCACACGATGGGTGATGTGGTCAGCATCACGCCGGCCGCCTTTACTTTCCCAGAGCATGTCTGGTACCCAGTTGAGGCTGGTCGACCTGAGAGCGTCGCGGTCGGAAAATTCCACGCGCATTGCGGGAGCTGAACCCAGACCACCAGCCTTGCAGAAGCGAGTTCACTAACAACTACGCTAGCAGGCTCGCAGGCGCATAACTGGCACAACGTAAAATTGCTCTTAGGTTCAGATGACATACAAATCACACAGAGTGGTTAACAAGGAATCGATATGGAGTGTTCAAAGAAGAAGAAATCCTTGGGTTTAATTACTCTTTAGATCTAGTCTGTATTTGTGGATCACAGCGCCAGAAATGTTGTAGTTCTTTTAGATCTAGTCTGTATTTGTGGATCACAGCGCCAGGAAATGTGTGTAAGTTTTCTTAGATCTAGTCTGTATTTGTGGATCACAGCGCCAGGAAATGTGTGTAAGTTTCTCTTTAGATCTAGTCTGTATTTGTGGATCACAGCGCCAGGAAATTGTGTAAGTTTTCTTTAATCTAGTCTGTATTTGTGGATCACAGCGCCAGGAAATGTGTGTGTTTCTCTTTAGATCTAGTCTGTATTTGTGGATCACAGCCAGGAAATTGTGTAAGTTTTCTTAGATCTAGTCTGTATTTGTGGATCACAGCGCGGAAATGTGTAAGTTTCTCTTTAGATCTAGTCTGTATTGTGGATCACAGCGCCAGAAATGTGTAGTTTTTCTTAGATCTAGTCTCTATTTGTGGATGCAAGCGCCAGGAAATGTGTGTTTTCTTTAGATCTAGTCTGTATTTGTGGATAAGCGCCAGGAAATGTAAGTTTTCTTAGATCTAGTCTGTATTTGTGGATCACAGCCAGGAAATGTGTAAGTTTCTCTTTAGATCTAGTCTTATTGGATCACAGCGCAGGAAAATGTGTGTAAGTTTCTCTTTAGATCTAGTCTGTATTTGTGGATCACAGCGCCAGGAAATGTGTGTAAGTTTCTCTTTAGATCTAGTCTGTATTTGGATCACAGCGCCAGGAAATGTGTGTAAGTTTTCTTTAGATCTAGTCTGTATTTGTGGATCACAGCCAGGAAATGTGTGTTTCTCTTAGATCTAGTCTGTATTTGTGGATCACAGCGCCAGGAAATGTGTGTAAGTTTCTCTTTAGATCTAGTCTGTATTTGTGGATCACAGCGCCAGGAAATGTGTGTAAGTTTCTCTTTAGATCTAGTCTGTATTTGTGGATCACAGCGCCAGGAAATGTGTGTAAGTTTTTCTTTAGATCTAGTCTCTATTTGTGGATCACAGCGCCAGGAAATGTGTGTGTTTCTCTTTAGATCTAGTCTGTATTTGTGGATCACAGCGCCAGGAAATGTGTGTAGTTCTCTTTAGATCTAGTCTGTATTTGTGGATCACAGGCCAGGAAATTTTGTAAGTTTCTTTAGATCTAGTCTGTATTTGTGGATCACAGCGGAAATGTGTTAAGTTTCTCTTTAGATCTAGTCTGTATTTGTGATCACATGCCAGAAATGTGGTAAGTTTCTCTTTAGATCTAGTCTGTATTTGTGGATCACAGCCAGGAAATGTGTGTAAGTTTCTCTTTAAACTATTTTAAATTTTTTCAGACTCTGTATGATGTGTGTTTTATTTTCCAGCACCCACTACTGTATAATAACACCCCAAGCAGTGGTGGCTTGTCATTAAGACATGGCGGCCCCACTAATAATAATGTGTAATGTGTATTTATTTTTATGAATTAAAATATAACCCAACCTAAAACCATTACTTTTCCGAAAATTTCTGTCTGGCCCCACCAACAAAAAGAGCACGAGCTGCCACTGTTCCAAAACAATGCTTATATATATTTATATATTTTTATATATTTGTTTAAGATTCAAAATCTGTGCTTTCAGATTTGTTGAGCATGACAAAAGTTGACTTACTTTCTTGATTTGTTCAATGATTTCCTCTTCAGAATCTCCATCCATGTGTTACTGTACTTCCAGATAAACAAAATCTTGAACTTCCTCTATGATTTCATTTTTGTAACAATGAGTTTTCTGATTTTGACTTTTTTTCTTATTATTTTCTCTTCGTGATTCATTGATTGATATCATCATTATCTCTTCGTGATATTGATGTATAAACTCTATTTTGTTATCGGTATTGGAAACTGAATCTATTTTCATTATTCCATAGAAGTAATGAACGAGCTGATAGATTGGCTGGCATTGGCTACAATATCAGAGGGAGCTGACATGAATCGAAATGACATTTTACACGCATTGAGAGAGATTTTCAGAACAAATGAGTTTCAGGGCTGTGAATCCCACTCGCTAACCAGATTGAGAGAGATGGGTGTCAATATTGGTGCAGACCAAAAAGAACGACATACTAAATATGTAAAGAGATTTATTAATCAACATCGAACTGGCGTGTTGGGTCGATAGACGCTGCTGGATTTGCTAAGGCGGAGATCGGAGCACTTATGGACATGCCCGGAGTGCTATGATGATAGTCCTCAAAAACTGATAATTGATAATGTCCAATTGATCACAACAAGCTGAATTAGAAAACTAGTTGCAGAAATATGGAGCTTGCAGAATAACAGTTTATATACATAAAACACAGCTTTTTTGCAATATTTTATATTACAGTTACATGTACTTTATCAATTATTCCCCTTGTACGTAGTTTGTGAGATAAAGAAGCATTTGTCCCGATCCAGAAGCACTTGAGTTTTCAGCTCTATGACCTCGGTTCCAGGTTATCGTAACCCTTCGGTTCGGTGCCATGAACACCGTAAATCTGGAGATTTTCTCCCAGCCCGCGGAATTGATCCGCACTCCAAGGTGGCTTGTCACCATTGGTTCAACAAGCTACGAACACGCTGGGCAAGCGGGCGATAGAGAGGAAAATAGCCAATGTCGTCTCTGACAAGTCTTAAAAGACAGATGAGAAGTGAAAGGGTGTGCTGCCAGTGACCCTACACTGTTGAAAAGCAATTATCTACAGAAACAAAGACAGAAAAACAAATTGCTTATTTGAATGGACATTTCTTGCGTCTGTCTTGTGTACTCTTGAGTTCGACGAGTACTTACGATGATAATGATGCTGATGACAATTATTTATCATCTAGCTTGCCCATTCCGGAACTTGGCTCCCATGACAGCATTCCTGAAAAATTTTGTGTTCTGTGCAAGTTGGTCGGCGTCAGCAGCAGTCATTTTCAGATCGTCAATGACATCCTGCACCCTTCGTCTTCTAGGTCTTCCTCTCGTTCTTCTTCCAGGCACCATTCCTTCTAAAACTAATTTATCCAGGCACTCATGTCGTTTGATGTGTCCGAAATATTTTATTTTCCTTGTTTTTATGCTTTGTAATGGCCAACTCTCTTTTAAAATCAAGCTGTTGTAGAACAGACGCGTTTATTCTTTCTCTGTCAATGATATTCTAAGTACTCTTCTGTAGCATTTGCATTCAAAGCATTAATGATCTTCTCTGCCGCTTTGTCAATGGTCCATGTCCACAACCATATGTACGAAGGGAAAACGCAGGCTCTTAAACACGTGATTTTTTTTTGTTGGATATTTATTACGCTTGTATTAATCCAGTTACTTTTGGGATAACATGTCGTGCTTTGAACGATATAATAAATATATACTGCTTGCCTATTGTAAATGTGTGTACTTTCAGCTGAATAATGTTTGTATCTGTGTTTACCCTAAACTAAATATACCATTTTGGCACATGTGAGCGTCTGTAGCGCAGTAGTGAGCTCGATCACAAGCCAAGGTACCTTGTTCAAACTCCGTGGCGGCAAGTTTGGAGGCAAATTAGTTCCTTGATTTTTACGAACGATAAAATAGACCTCACCGTTCAGAAAGCAATGACAAACTACTGAACATATAAGTAGTGCCTAGAAAATCGAAGACTCGTTTACTGTTGTTGATTACTGTTGTTGTTGTCCTGTAAAGAATATGCCCGATTTTTTTTCATAATACATACGCTACATTACCACGTTTGTTTTTCAGTCTGAAGGAAGACGGCTCGAATCAGAAGCTCCCGAGTGGTTACCAGGGCCCAAATTGGGGCGTAAAGAATAGAACCATCGTACTGCAACGCATGCTATAAGATGCGACTAAGGAGGTTGGGTGTGGAGCTAGCTACCCCACACCGTAAAAACACTAGATGGCTACAGAACGGAGAGCGAACCGAGTAAACACGGGCTGAAACTGGACACATCGCCGAAGGATAAGCACCAAATCACCAAATAGTGTTGAAGATGTAACGTAAGACACACCAATGCTAAGGCTGCATGAATCAGATTTCCAATGAATGGAATGTATGGGGAGATCTGGTACATTTGTCTGGGGTGATCAGGAGAGAGAGAGAAAGAGAGAGAGAGAGAGAATGAGAAGGAGATGCCTCCAAATAGACTACATAGTTGCAAAGTAGTTAAAATCTAACGAATTCTCGTCTAGTTCAATACTCTTATTTGACAAAAATCAGTTTTATTTTTGTGCCAGGGCATGCAGGTGTAAGGGGAATGAACGTGGGATAGGCTTGGCAGGTATGGCTGCTGTCCAAAGTGGGGAGCAATGGACCAGGCTGATATTATCAATTCCTTAAGGGAGAGAGGACGTGTACATGATTCACGTAATAGCGGTGAATCTACAACACTAACCAGACTGCAAGAACTCAAAGTTAAGTGTGGTGTAGCTCGACAAGAACGCTATGCTGGCAGACAAAGGAGAATTGTAAACCAACAAAGAACCGGTGTCGTTAGTCGCCACACGCTGATGGACATACTGAGGGAGAGATCAGAGCACTTATGGACTAATTTGTTCGACATGCAGTGATGGTGATCCGACGACTAAACTAAAACTAAAAAAAACTCTTATTTGATTATTATTTTTGTTTTTAATACTACCATTTTCAATAAGCAAGAGTAAAATACATCATCAATGTCTTAGAAAGCAAATGTTACAGATGAACACTTAGAATATCATGGACATAGAAGAAAACACATACTTCTGTTCTGCAACAGCTTGATATTAAAGAGAGTTGATTATTTAAAATGAAAATCTTGGCATATCCCTTACAGAACTTCCGATTAACACAGTAAACTAGTATTCAATTTTCTAGGCACCACTTAAATGCGCAGTAGTTTGCCGTTGCTTTCTGGAACAGTGAGGTCTATTTTTTCATTTTGTAAAACAATCTACGCCGAACAAATTTGCTTCCAGAATGCTGTACCAGGTTTGAACCAGGTACGCTTAGATTGTGATCGAGCTCACCACCTCTTAAGCTACAGACGCTCACTTATTAAAAACATAAAAAAAAATTAAAATTTCGAAACATTAACCGACAGAAGTGTCTCGAGAAAATAATTCTAAAAAACATCGGTGCCTGGAAGAAGAGCGAGAGGAAGTCCTAGATGACGATGGATGCAGGATGTCATTGACGAACTGAGGATGACTGTTGATGACGCACGGCCTGTTGAACAAATTAGAAGGTTTTTCAGGCTGCTGTCATGGGAGCCAAGTTCCAGAAGGCAAGTATGATGATGATGATAATGAGGATTATAATGAGGATTATAATGATGCAGAATAAAATATTATGAACACATGAAACGTGACTTGATTTTTCTCACGACAACATCAGTCTGAAGAGCAATATACCGATTAGACTGAGGGAATGAGAGACCAAGAAGAAGGTAGGTGTAAGATGTCGTAGACAAGTTACCATTACTGCGGCAGACGCAGGACTTCACACACTGGTCATGGAGGCATTTAGTGCTTCTGTCCTAGAAAACAAGTTCCGGGAGGGACAAATTAGAAAATGACATGGACCCAGATGTCAGAGGGGCTAGATCCGTTAGGAAAAGTATTTTTCTTTCAGGTCTAGAACCGGATGTTTGTGTGTGGAGAACTCTGATATATTGTGGTGAGCGAATAATGAATAGACTGGTTGAAAGCCGCCGACACCTTGTTAACATTAGCATTATCAACATATCTGTTCGTGTGGGTATTTTAACCCTTTAGCTGCTAAGGACGTGTATTTTTTTTCGATCCAGAAGCACTTGAGCTTTAACCTCTTCGGCTGTGCCATGGACATCGTAACCCTTCGGCTCGCTGCTTCGAATTCAGGCGAAACTTACTCCAACCTCAGAGGCAGTTGTAATTTAGATCACTATGTAAAGGATCAAGGTGTCATGTAGTCCAGTCGTGTACAGTGTTAATACTGAAAATTACTGATCTAAACTGAATAAGAAACAGGGAATTTAATTGTACATTGTCACTGGCGTGTTATCAACTGCGCTAATGGCGACTCCTTCTGTTTCCTTGCTTTCGTTGGGAGTCGTTTTTTCAGTGAACGTTTGGCTTTTCGATCGCTTCTGGGAACGATGATGAACTAACTTTAATTCTCCTCATTTGACAAAAATGTGTCGAATGAATATCATATGGGCAGAGTTGAGATTTTCTACGCCGAGAGTAGTAACTTTTTACACATAAACTTAGTCACTGATGGTGACTAATGCACTACTCTGGCTTGAGTCACTTAACTAAACTCATGCGTTCATATGGAGTGATTCAATAAGATCTGAAAGGCGGTGGCTGGTTCGGTGTGCAGGTAATGGACTCAATCACTAACGGTGTAAACTACTCGCAGAATTACATTCATCGTCTTTTCTAGATGAAACAATGCGAGAGTAGACAGGCAGAATATCCAACTATATCAGGCGGTTCAGCCAATGAATAGAGCTAACAATCTAAACGTCCTCATAGAGTGTGACGTCAAAAAGAAGATTTTTATTTAAACCAATCTACTAGAACTGACAGATTGCACGAGCTTGGCTTGAAGATTGATGGGGTCAGAATAGAACATCACACCAGGTATATGAGTAGGCTCATCAATCAATATCGAACTGGTACGGTTAGACGCTGTTGGAGATATTGGAAGGAGATCGAGCACCTATATAATGTCCAGAGTGCAATGAATATTGAAAATGAAATTGAAACAAAATTGTTATTGGTGAAACACGTAATCACAAAGTACTGTAGTTTTACAAATTACAAAATCAATGACAAAATACAGCAACGTTCCAATAACATGTTTTATCAGCAAACGAACAACATGAGAAATTTAAAAAAATGACGACCAAAAACAAACGTTTATAATCGTTTTTGCTTTTTGGTCGTATATTTGTTTTTTAAATTTGTCACCCTGTTGTTCGTTTGTTTGATAAAGGCCTTGTGGTCGAAACGTTAGTATATTTGTCATTTTTGTAATTTGTAAAACTACAGTACTTGTGATTACTGTTTACTAATCAAATAGTTTTACTGCAGTCTCATCTATTTTGTGAAATTGGTGCACAAACTTTGCACAGCTTTGTTTCGTTGACTTCAAATTGTAGATTTTCCCGATAATTGTGCAAGAGTAATATGAAATGATGTGAATTGTTGCGAACGGATATGAACAATGTTGCTGGTGTGAATACACGATGAAGGAAAATGTAGACTATCTGAGAATATCAACCATTTTGTATGTCACCAGCGTGTCATACTAGTGATATTTGACCAGATTTGACCATACATAGTAGTAACATATTCTCAGCGACCACAAAACGCAGGTTCCTTCATCCTATATACACATCACTTCACTTACGGTAGGGTACGACGGTAAGGTCATGTACACACTGTTGGTTGCATTTATTTAAATTGTATATATAGGCTAGTATATATATATATATATATATATATTCATAGACTACTAAAATCTAAAAATGTCGATTGTGGAGTGTTGAATGAACCAAGACACAGAAAAAACGTAATGTCAATAAGTTTTTCCGATCCAGAAGCACTTGAGCTTTCAGCTCTTCGGCTCAGTGCCATGGACATCGAACCTTCTGTTCGGTGCCACGAACACCGTAAATCTGAAGAACCTGTGGCTTTTCTGTCAGCCCGCGGAATTAAACCAGCACTCACAGAGGGCTAGTATTGTCAATATAAATAAGAGGTAGTCATAATTTTTCGGACGTATGATGAGAAAGTGAGGTTTAGAACACATTGTGACAACCGGTAAATTTAAAGGGAGATAAAACAGAGGAAGACAGAGAGATAACAAATATTAAACAGCCTGACTACATAGCGTGGAAAAGCGTCAACATCTGAGATGATAGCAACTACCAGGAGCAGATATTTGTCGAGATATATGGTCGCCTCTACCAACCGGTCCGGCACATGATGATGATATCTGAATGTAAATCTTTTGCAATCATCGTCTTAATCGACTCCTATCTCGCCGTCTTTGTTGAACCATTCCTTCCAATACTGTTCAATCCAAACTACGTGACGTTTAAAGTGTCTAAATTATTTCATTTTCCAGGACTTCATGTTGTTTATGAGCAAATACAAAACTGTCATATCCTATGTTTCCCATTTTCACTCCCATCTCCATCACCCTGGATAGCGATGCAGGTTTATAAAAGTTTTCAAAGTCATCGATACACGTGCTTCTCTTAAGGCAATGATGATACTTTATTATTCATTGACTGTCCTTCTCGACCACTCTGAAGCAGTCGGTGATAAAGCTTGACAAAAGATATTTTTATCTTCTTCTTCTTCTTTGTCGTCACACTGCTACCGGGTTGTTGCCCAGTGTCGTGGTTTTCTGTTTTGTCTTGCGCTGTTCTGGTGGCTTGTGTAATTGTTATCTTTGCTCTTTCACAGGATTCTGCTACGTCATCTAACCATCTTTCCGTGGTCTTCCTCTTGCCTTCTTTCCCGATGTTCTCTTGTAGAAGACTCTGATACTGTGGAGTTTGGATGCATTCTTGCTAAGTGGCCAAACCACTTCATTCTTTGTTTATCTATGTAATTCAAGCACGGTTTTGTGCCAACTTTCTTTCTTATGCTGATGTTGGTGATTCTGTCTTTCTTGTGTTGTTGGTAACTTTTCGCAGGCAACGCACTTCACATGTAGTTATTTTTTGTGACTGCGCTTTGCTCAACAATTTCTCTTTGTTGATATTTTTATCAACAGAGAAATTAGAAATGTTAACAGTTTTGAATATCTCGGTTCCCTGCTAACAAAACATGGAGATGGTATGAATGAAATTTAAAAAAGAACAAACATGGCCGTACAAATGTAACAGAACTGATAGGAAAACGAAGTTCAGAATACTAATAGCATGCATATTCCCAGTGCCAACCTTTATGTGTGAAGCATGATATTTAACGCTGCAGAGGAGAAACATGTATGTGCTTTTTGAATATAAGTGTTCAGAAGAGTCTCGTATATCATGGACAGAGAAAGCAACAAATAGAACTGTCTAGAAAAACTCAAAATCAAAGAAAGCTTGCTGATGCTCTAAATAGGAATGACAAAATTAAAGATTTTGTAGATAAAAAACCAAAGTGCTAGAAGTGCATTTTGGAATATAGCATTCGCAAAAAGGAAAAGAGGAAGACCACACAGGAGATGGATTCAGGATGAAACGCTGATTAGAGCATGACGACTGTAGGACGGACATCTGGCCTAAGAGAGAGATAGAGAAAATTTCAAAGGACTGCTATGATGCCACAGTTCTGCTCATGACAAATATTTGATAATTACTACCAATACCAGTCTCTTTCTTCATACTATTTAACCTCTGTATTACCATAATCCGTTTCTTTCTTCATACTATTTAACCTCTGTATTACCATAACCCGTCTCATTTTCCATACTATTTAACCTCTGTATTATCATGACTCGTCTCATTCTTCATACTATTTAACCTCTGTATTAGCATGACTCGTCTCATTCTTCATACTATTTAACCTCTGTTTCAGTTTCAGTTTCAGTTTGAATATCTTCATTGCACTCCGGCATGTCCATAGGTGCTGATCTCCTTCTGCAATATCTCCAACAGCGTCCAGCGACTGACCGTACCAGTTCTATTTTGATTGATGAGCCGACTCGTATACCTGTTGTACCGTTCTTTCTTGCCACACCAATCTTCAAAACCAGTTCTCGCAATCTAGTAGTTGACGTGGATTGGTTTAGATGAAGGTCTTCTCCACGCTCTATGAGGGCGTTCACGATGTCAGCTCTGTTTATTGGCTGGCCCTCTGATATAGCGGCAGAGCCAGCCAGTCTGTCTGCTCTCTCATTGCCAATGACACCCATGTACCCCGGAACAAAGACAAGTGTAATTCTGCAAATTGTTGACGTCTGCAGTGATTCAGTCCATTGCCTGCGCACCGAACCGGCCTCCACCTTTCGGATCATCTCAAGAGTCACCAGAATGCACGCGTGAGTGTAGTTTTGTGACTCTAGCCAGAGTAGTGCATTGGTCACCGCCAGTATCTCCATTGTCATGCTGCTTGTTGTCATACTGCATGCACCACTGGCTTCCTTGACCCTTCTGCCACATGAGCTTGCAGAGAAGGCCCATGCAGATTTTTCGTGACGAACTACCGATCCATCTGTGTAAATCACAACGTCGTCTGCATTGCAGTTTTCATCGATGATGGCTTTGACGTCTGCATTCAACGCCGCAGATTCTCTCTGCAACCTTTGTCAAATGTAATGATGGTTGAAAAAGGTTCCAGTATATCGGAGGCATCGGTATCCATTCTTCTCTTGTCAATATTATTGAGCCCGCATACCAGCCGAACAGTATCTGCGGCACGGCCAACTCATGACTTGCCCTGCTTTAGCCGATTTCCACCAATGGTGCTGAGCTGTTCATGCAATAGGTGATCCTTTTTGGCACTTATTTTGAGATAGGCACGTGCTCCAGCTATCTTGAGTCTATACTCCATGGTCGGAAAATCCAGGAGAAACCTCATCGCCACACTGGGTGTATCCCTTGTGCAACCTAGGATGATGCGCATAGCTTCGTTCTGTATTCTCTCCAGTCTTTCGATTTGCGTTTTGCTGACAGTGGGGTGGCCATTGCATATTCAATGGTGGAGAGGACCAGTGTCTGATACAGGATGACAAGCAGTCGTTGCTCGATGTTAACAGCCGCCTGACTGTCATTGCCGCCAAACCTCTTGATCTTGACAATGACATACTCAACATGTTCCCGGAAACACAGGCTGTCACACCCAAATATTTCACCGATTTATCTATGGGTAAAACAATACCGCGAAGTTTCACACTAGGCGTACATGCGTTAACGGTGTGATTATTGAGTGAGAACCATGTCACTGCTGCTTTGGTAGGGTTAACTACTGCACCAGAGACATCACACCAGTCTGTGATGCGGTCGAGTTCCCTCTTATCTCACGGCAATTGCATCCCTGTCTTTCCCTTGTCTATACACTAGGATGTCATCAGCAAATGACAGAGTTCTACCTCTGCCATCGAGTTGTTGTTCTGTGATTGACACCGTGTATATATTGAATAAGACAGGGGAGAGGAGAGACCCTGTGCAATCCGGAATGTACAGTCACCGGTTCAGAAAACCAACCACCACATCGAAGTACAACCTTCCTTTTGAACAGCGCAGCAGCTATCCATCTTATGTATAGAGGATGTACCTGGAGTTTGATGAGCTGTAACCTCTGTATTTAACCTCTGTATTACCATAACCCGTCTCCTTCTTCATACTATTTAACTTCTGTATTACCATGACTCGTCTCTTCTTCATACTATTTACTTCTGTATTACTGACTCGTCTCCTCTTCGAACTATTTACCTCTGTATTACCATGACTCGTCTCCTTCTGATACTATTTAATCTCTGTATAACCAACCGTCTCCTTCTTGATACTATTTAATTCTATAACCATGACTCGTCTCCTTCTTCATACTATTTAATCTCTGTATAACCATGACTCGTCTCCTTCTTCATACTATTTAATCTCTGTATAACCATGACTCGTCGTCATCATATTATTTAATCTCTGTATTACCATGACTCGTCTCCTTCGTTTATTCAGACATAGGTGGGCAGTTAAATAATTGTGTTTATATTTGGACTGGAAAAGTTAAATAAAAATGATGACAATGAACAGCTTAATAATAGCTCTGATTCTGATTGGAGGTATGTGATTATTTAGCTTAGTGTCTTATCTGATTCTTTGTCTTGGTCTTCCAAGATCTTATTTATATTTATATATACCTAGCAATCTCCTGCATATTACACTTTCTTCAATGCTGAACACACTTTAATAACAATAAATGAACATGTATTTCAACTTTTCTTTCTGTAGTTCTTGTTGTAATCCCAAAAAGCATATATGCTTATATTTTAACCCATTCGCCCTTCTGAGCCGATATAGTGGCTCGGTGTATTTTCTAAGATGAGGCAAAGCCAATATACTGGTTAATTCAATATAAATATCTATACAAATGATGTAGGAGATTTAAACAAAATACGGAGTGAAAGGGTTGTCGCATTGAGAGAGTGGGCAGACTTGCATGGATCGAATTGATTATCGGCGAATTTAGGATGGATACGGTGAGGATTGGATCTAGGTTGCATAGCACCCTCATATTGGAAAAGCACACTGAAAATGATGTTGAATCTATCTAGCAATTTCTTCTTCTTCGATCGTTGTTTTCGGCCATTTTGATCATTCTTGTTGTGATATATAAACAGTCTTAGCCAAGAATAGTTTTACGTTGTGCAATTATGCGCCTATGGTGACTAGACACATACCGAATCAGTGTCAACAATCTAGCGATTTAAAGAGTTTGGAATTACATGTTGCACAAGTATATCACCTGACAGTTTGGTTAAAGACATCTGTTTGATGGACAGCAGACGAAACATTAAAGGAAACTTGGAAGGTCAGTAAAACGGGAAAGCAGTGTCAACTGACATTGTCGACCATGCATAGAAAAGAAGCCGACAACCAACAAAGGGAAACACTTGTCAATGCCGTATCTGTCAACTATGACCTGAAAATAATACCAATGGACAATTTTATTGCAGCTGTATTAAAAAATCAAAATAACTGTTCCCATTTTAACTTGTTTTGACAAGCTGATTAAAATGATAGGATTTGTTTTTTTGTGTGCAAATTCTCAATTTAAAATTCAGAATCCACAAATATTTCAGTAAGTCAAGTGCCTTGCCTCAGCTTCCAGGCGATCATGTCTTCCAAAATCTCTCTCTCTCTCTGTCTCGGTCTCTTTGTAGTGTAATTAATCACTACTGACGTCGATCTCTAGTTGTAACACGATATCAGACAATCCAAAATCTTCTCCATCTGTTTTCCACTTATTATTTTCCCCCTGTATTTTTCCCGTTGTCCTCAAATGTATCAAACCTCATATTCTCCGTTTTATGTTTTAAAACCTTGATTGTTTTACTTTCAGCTATGGTTCTGTGAGCTCAGTCTTCTTTTAAAACCGCATAACTTGTTGAAATGAAATGTGTGAAATGTAAACATGTCACCATGAAAATTAAAAGAACATTGTTCAACGCAATATTTTTGCCAACATTATGATAGAGGTGCCAAACCTGGACGTTGACATCAAATGATAGAAGGAAACTCGTCACGACAGAGATGAAGTGTCTACGCAGATTGCTGGGAGTATCAAGAAAAAAACGGTTTAAAAATGAAGACATCACGAAAAAAGTGGGTAGAACATCAGTATTGAACTTCATCAAGAAACAACAAATAAATGATTCGACCACATAGGCAGATTACCAACAGACTGTGCGCCTCAGAGAGCAATGTTACTCCGACACAGTGGATACAACACAAAAGGCTGTCCACGCAAAATATGATCCTCAAAGGTGGCGAAAAACACTATTTATTAAGCGCACACAAAAGCCAATGCTAGAAATCTCTTCATCCTGACGTTGTGAGGCAAAACAGGATTGAGAAAGGAAAGAAGAAAAAGATGCAAGGTGGATTTTTGTTGTTTTGTCTTTGTCCATGTGGTTGTCAGCATTCGTCTCTATGGTTTCCAGCGATCTTGTTACATATAATTAGTAAGTATATTATCAGTATTTACGTCAACTTATTTTCTGAGCTAATAATATACATATTTGGTATTTCATTCAGGCTATCACGCAGTGCGCGGTCTTAACGATGACGCCTGCGTGAATTCAATGCTATTAAGTACTCACAACGGGATACCTGCTTGTTCAGTTATGGTAAACTACGCCAGATGCGTGATAAGAGAAAGTGGCCCATACGTGTACGCAACGGATGCAAACGATCGCTTCATTCAGCAGAGGTCACTGTTAGCGGCCCTGATGAAGGAACAAGGGGTCGCCTGTGATGTTGACTTTGAGAGCTTGGCGTATGAAATACGAGATGAAGATAGACGTGTTTTTGTTCGACCTTCGATGAAACTTGCTGGTAAGAATTATCCGGACTTTTTTTTTATTTCTTGTTAACCTGTTCACACCGTTATTAATTTCTTCACCATCTGCACTCATTTATATTGCAATATATACTGAGCTAGCTAGTGTACTCATCTTCAAATAGCTTGTCCTGGAGCAGAACTTTGCCACCCCAACAGTCCTCCGGAATTTCTCTCTGCCTCATAGGCCAGATCTCTGCAGCCATCATGTTCAAACCATCAGTTACATCCTGAATCCATCTTCTCTTCGTTCATTTCCCGGTATGCTCTTCCATGATGGTCTTCTCCAGCCCTTCATGTCTTTTTTTATGTCCAAAATATCTCAATTTTCTTTCTTATTTGTAGCATCAGCCAGTTTTCTTTGATTTTGAGTTCTTTCTGGATAGATATATTTATTCTCTTCTCTGTCCATGATATACGGAGGACTCTTCTGTAACACTTATATTCAAAAGCACATATGTGTTTTCCCCCTGCGCTTTTAAATGGCTATGCTTCATGCCCATATGTTGCACCTGGGAATATGCATGCTATTGGTATTCTTATCTTTGTTTTCTTATCTGTTCTGTTCCATACTGTTTTTAGTGGTTTTAATTTTGTAAAGTTTGTTCTTCTTTAATTTCCTTCAACCCATTTCTTCATTATTAACACTGAATCAAGATATTCAAAACTGTTCACATTTTTTACTTTCTCCATTGATAAAAATATCTTTTGTCATGTTCGTTTTATCTGTTGTCATTATTTTTTTTTTTTGCCATATTGAGATATAGATTTTGCTTTTGTAAGCAATGAATATGATCAATAAATAAACAGTGTATAATTATTAGGAGTTTCAAAATAAAACAATTTACCAAATACATAATTCGAACAACTTACCCCCTGATTTCTTACGGCACCTATTGCTAGCCTAGCATACAAGCGTTCTTACGAACACAACCAGCGAGCCATTCAACAAAATGGCTTTTACTGAGAGTGTCTTTCACAAACGCTTCGTTTTAGCTAGACACAGAATAGTCAGGTACGGTTCGATCGATTTTGCAGGTAGAATCTGAGACTACAATGCCCATTTTAAGCCTTTATAAATTTGTCTATTCATTCGCCCATTTGTTGCTTGGGCTCGCAAGGGGAGCAAAGAATAGCAACACTGGGACCTACAAAGCATGTTGTAAGAAGCGAATGAGGTAGGGGCCTAGATAAGCTATCCTAGTAAATAAAAAGCATAGCAGAAATCGGATGTGCTGACCTACTTGTAGGCGCATAACTGTCACAACGTGCAATCGCTCTAGGTAAAATCACATAAAAATCACAAAGAGTGGTTAACAAGTGGTCGATATGGAACGTTCGAAGAAGAAGCATATTTATTTCTTATGAGCCACCAAAGCTGTCTTGTAGTCTTCGGTAAACTTCCAATCACTCAATTTGCATGGATCGTTTCACTAGTGGTTTTACTTCAATGCAGTTATAGAATATATATGAAAATTTAATGTTTTCTCCAGTCCTTGTCATCGTATCTGCTTTCTATGTCAGTACTATGTCAAAATCAGTACTATGTCAAAATCAGTACTATGTCAAAATCAGTACTACGTCAAAATCAGTACTAGGGGCAAAATCAATATATACAGATTGCTGGTGTTATCCATTCTTTTGTACGGTTGTGAGAGCTGGACGCTCAATGCAGAACTGAAACGAAGAATACAGGCTTTCGAATATAAGTGTTACAGACGGTACTACGTATTAGTTACATAGAACATAAGACGAATATTTATGTAAGAGACAAAATAAACAACCTTGCAGGTCGACAAGTACCACTCTTAACAATCGTGAAACGGCGTAAACTTGGCATGGTTCGGCATGTGATGAGACATAGCTCACTCTCTAAGACTATCCTACAGGGAACAGTTGGGGGTGGAAGAAAGAAAGGGGCAGAGAAACCCTGGTTTGACAACACCAAGAGCTGGTCGGGGCAGAGTTTCTCCACACTCGCCCAAGGAGTTGAAGACAGAGATTCATGGCATGCTTTTGTGCTGATATCTCCACAGTGACACCCTTCGACCCAAACGGGTTATGGGTTTTATTATTATTTTTAAACATCTGCTTTCTCGCTTCCGGGAATAAGCACTAGAAGTGCTAGTTACATGATGGGGCAGGCGATCGGTTGAGGGACATAACTAAACGCTTTAAAAAACAGTCTCGGAGGTATCTAAACAGACACCATAGATACAGGTAATAATGTTGGGAATCTTATACGTAAGATTGTCAAACGTGATACAGTAACAACACAAGAGAAACTTGCTTATAACTAAGTATCGTCGTACTGTTGAAGTGTACCGAGAAAGCTCCGTGAAAAGAAAGAACACACAACACGCACATGTTCAACCCTGATCATGTATTCCCACTTGGGGTAGGTAACTATGTTCCAAATTTGGACTACAGTCACCTCCATCACAGCCAACTCTAGATAACTAGGCCAGACAACTGACGGAGAACACCTGACCTAGATCAGAGCGGAGGAGCTGGAATCATATATGTTTGATAGAACACTGCAAGCTTTTTTGCAATTTTATTCAATTATGTGAGTCTATGGTTATTTATTGGTGAAAAATATTCGTAATATTGATATTCCTTATCGTCAAACTTAGCTTGTTGCATAATATAACCTTGATTTAGTATTTTGTGTTGATTTTAAAATGAATTCGTCTATATACAACAATACTAGGAATGCGAGGTCACTGGTGTAGTTGTGATCTGATTTCCATAATTCTATCTGAGTCCGACGGCCCATAATTGTATTGTTGATTTGTATATGTATTGTTGTATATGTATTGTTGTATTGTATAATTACTCTGTCTTCACACATATTAGAGAGGTGCCACAATACAGGTTTGAGTATCTTGTCATCATCGCTTGTGATGAACGTCTATTAAATTACCCTGACAAGAGTTGCACACTTAGTTTTGTTTTTTGGATAATCTTGTCTTTTTGTTAAACGTATGTGTATAGATAATTGCAGCATTTACGTTGGAGTAATACAACTGATCTTTTCTTTCTTTCTCGAATCCTGTTTGCCTCACAGCGTCAGGTCAAGAAGAGATTTCAAAAACGGGCCCTAGTATGCGCTTCGTAGATAGTCTCTTTCATCGCCTCTGTTATCCGGGAGGTCCATCTGTGTGTGGCCGGCCTTTTCTTTGTACCATTGTATCGGATCAGCATTGCTCTTTGAGGCGCACTGTCTGATGGTAATCTGCTTACGTGGCCGAACCATTTAATTTGTTGTTTCTTAATGAAGTCTAGTACTGATGTTGTACTCACTTTTTTCCTGATGTCTTCATTTTTCAACCGGTCTCTTCTTGTTACCCCCAGCATTCTGCGTAGACACTTCATCTCTGTCGTGACTAGTTTTCTATCGTTTGTTGTCAGCGTCCATTTTTGGCATTTGGTAACATAATGGGGAGAAAGATAACTGATCTTGTGTTACTTAAAATTACGATGATGTGGACGAGAGAGGGAGTGACGTTTCTTTTCTGTACACAATTGACACATGTCACAATTAAATTTCAGTGTTCAAAATGCTGCTACAGACGAGGAGTGCTCAACACATACAATAATGTCATCCGCGCAGGCTGCGAGCCGTGTAGTGCGACGGCGCTCTACGCAAAATGTGTAATCAAAGTCCATAATGTCTTAAAGCTGAATATAGAGCATTACGAAGATTTAGGACACACCCTTGAAAATGATCTCGCAAAACATGGAGTCCAATGTCGCATTGATGTTCGATCACTGGTTGAAGAGATACTTCGAGAACAGTTACCTTCTTCAACATCTGGTCTTGTCGTTAGTAAAGTCCTCTTGATTACAATGCTAGAAGTTACTTTGTTAGCTATGTTTTTTTATTTTTAATTAATACTTAATTGCAGAGGCGGCCGTCATTAAGAGCCAGTGGGACCTGGGCCCGCCAAAATAATGTGTAACTTGTATTTATTATTTTATAAATAAAAAAAAAACAATCCAAATCCATGATTTTTCCAAAAATATGTGTCTGGCCCCACCAGGAGAAATGGTCACGAGCCGTCACTGCTTAATTGTCTCGTCTTATCTAGCTACTGTGAGAAATTTAACTCTCTCTCTTCTGGGCAGATATACTATATCTGTCTTCTTCTCTCTCTTCTTTCTCTTACACCCTGGAACAAATTGGCACCTAAGGCAGCAAACAGATTAACGCCATTCTTCTCTGCTCTTGAGCGTCCTCTGTATTGTGTCCCAGCTATAACTCGTTTCTTTCAATTCATGTTCGGCTGCACCTCCAGTTAATTTTGGATCATTTAGCTGTGTACCCACTAGTGGCCATCTCAGTGCAGATATACTAGTTCACAGTGTTGTTTAAGATGTAATAAAGCCAGGATAATTCAGGATAAATTGAAATAGAAGTGCGTCCATAAGAAAACAAAAATTACAGAAGGAAACGGCTTATGTTTGTGTTGGTGGTATTAGTGTATCGCAGATTAATGCCATTGTCCAATGTTGTAGTATTTCTCTGTTGTTGTCTTACCATCTGTCTCTTAATCTTCTTCACGTCCTCAGATCAGGTATTCTGCTGTTGCAGACGAAAATTCTTAGTCGAATATATTTTTTTTCGTTCTGTTTCTAACATTTGACTTTGTTTCCATTTACAACTGACAGATACTATATTCCTATCCTACCATTATACGTGACAAAGGGCCTGCAAACAATTTCTCTGTATCAATCAAATTTTGTTTTATATCAGCTTACGTTTATGAAATGAAAATCGTGGTATATACATATCAACAAAACAAGGAACAGGTATTAAGAACTTCCGAAAAAACAAATAGACAAACACGGGACTCGAACAACTTACCCTAGTCCTTACGACACCAATCGCCTAGCCTAGCAATACGAGCGCTCTTACGGACACAACCAATGAGCCATTCTCCATCCTTAGTTCCATTATGTTCCCTATGTTCCATATGTTCCATTATGTTCTCTATGTTCTTATTTTCCCCATGCATATGCCTTATTCCATTATGTTCTTATGTTCCATTGTTCCCTTTGTTCCATTATGTTCTTTGTTCCATTATGTTCCATTATGTCCTTATGTTCCATTATGTTCTTATGTTCCATTATGTCCTTTGTTCCCCTTATGTTCTTATGTCTTTATTTTATTTTATGTTATTATTTTCCTTATGTTCCATTATGTTCCCTTATGTCCCATTATGTTCTTTATGTTCCATTTTCCTATGTCCCATATTCCCTTATGCCCCCTATGTTCCCTTTACCATTATGTTCCCTTATGTCCATTATGTTCTTATGTTCCCTTATGTTCCTATGTCCATTATGTAGCAATGTTCCATTAAATTCACATTTGTTTCCCTCCTCCTAAAAGTGGTATAACAGGCACTAACATAGTTTTAACATATTCAAGACGTCAGGGAAAGGGGAAGAGAATTAAGGAAGTGTGAACGACAGGTAAAATTTGGGGATAAGGACATTAGGAGGTGGACAGGTAATACTATGCAGACTGTACCTCAGGGAACTGGAAGAACTTGTTTGAAAGACATTACATCCGCTTTATGGTGACGGCAACTGGCAATTGGTTAAATAGTTTAAGACAATCATAATTATATTTCTTTGGGGGGTTATAACAAATATGCGAAAGAATTTGTTTCGGTGACATTATTATTGCAGTGAAATTTATAGTTACTGACAGTACTAAACAATCCTTAGCTGAGACCGTCCTATGTAAGAAAGAGATCGGAGCAAACATGGTTACTAACCGAAGTGCAGTGATGATGGTCCCTTCAATCAATCAATCAATCAATCAATCAATCAATCAGTACTAAACTGTCGATATAATATGTTTTGTGATAATCTTAAATACGTGGTGGTAGTAAATTGTATATGAGATAATGTTTTTATTTGTTATCGCTAAGTATGTACATATTAACAATAGAATCAGAGTGAAAGAGAAGTTATGTTATGTTATGCGATCGACGTCATGGCACATTCAGCGTTCCCATTCATGTTCTGTCCTCCACTGCAGCAGCCATCCCAAAATCCATTTGCTCACCGCACCCAAGAGAAGTTGATTGCTATATCTTCTCTCTCTACCACGAAGACAACACTGTCTCATGTCCAAACTTAACGCCTAATTCTCGAACTCGTTCCAGTGTCTGAGACTTGCCTATGTCACATAATTGAGAGCATATGAAAGAGAAGTAGAGGCATACATGTACAATTTGATATATATTGTCGTTTAATATTTAAATGCATTTTGATACGTATACTAAATAAAGCAATTGTTTTTATCTATGTTAATAAAGTTTATTTTTTTAAAACAACATTGTATGACTTTATAGTATCAATAGACAAAATAACACAGTGGTAGTTTGATGAGTTTGTAGGACAGAATTATTGTGTTCATTTTAAAATAGATTAGACCTCCTAGCCTTCTCCACAGAAGAAATATGTGTCTTGGCCCTTTCCTCTCTCTCTCTCACTCTCTCTCTCGCTCGCACCTGTTTCTTCTTCTCTCTTTCGTCGTTCTTACGACCAATTTTAATCTTTGTGATATGTTTGATCTTTGCCAAGAACGTGTATAGTGTGCACATTGGTTTGGTAGGCCCCTAAACGCATAGACTTTTACACGTTTAAGACATATGCATCCGATTTCATCCAAACCTCCTTAGTCGCCTCTTACACACATGCGTGGCAGGTAGCAATGGTTCTATTCTTTACACCAATCTGGGCCCCGGTAACAACTCGGATGGCTCGCACCTGTTTAAACCTGGTTGTAGCATAGACCCACAATGAACTTATGGAACGTCTTCCACTTTAGTTATCGCTTACAGCTTCTTCAATGTCTTCTAAAGCGTTAATCTCTCATTCAAGTCTATTATCTATGTATTTTTATATTATTTCTTTTGCTTAACTTTAGGTTCAAGCAAGGATCATTCATGTTATATTTCCTCAGATTTTCTCACGGTGTTATTGGTTACTGAACTGATGCCATAGCACTCCAGGCAGACCCATAGGTGCTCAGTCTTCCCCCACAACAGATTTCGACGGGTATGCATACTGATGGTTTCTGTGGCTCACTTGTTAAACACACCTCTCCCCCTCGCATCCAGTTCTACTTACAGCGTGTATCCTAAACTCCCAAATCGCTCTATTGGTTCAACGATTAATTTAATGTCCTCATTCAACAGTAGGTCGCCAAGAGACCGAATGACATATCCATCTAAACTCCCAACAATCGATGATTTCGATGCAAGCATGCCCCCCTTCTCGTTGTCACAATCTACCGCATGACCAGAACAGTAGGTCCACTTGAGTCTCTTGAGGTTGGAAACCTCATAGACGACATTACACATACCGCAACCTGCCATTCTGGAATCTTTCAAAGCATCGGATGATAGTAAGAAACAACAATGACATCAGTAAACGAAGTACCAGAGAGCCAATGGAGGGCAGCAGTAACGGTCTCAACCTCCATCCTCATACTGGAAGAGTTGTCCTGTATGCCACATTTCGTTCATTTATACTTTCTGGTATTTTCTCTCGCTATACTTTTTTCAGTGTAGCTATCTGTGGTAGACGATACCAGAGCATTTTTGTCAGATGTCCAACACATTTAATATGTTGTTCTTTTATGAGTTGCATGACTGGGTTTCAATATTAAGAGGACATAAATTATGACCATATAAAAAAAAACCAGACTAACAAAATGCACCATCACAGTAAATGGGACGTAGCAAAGACAAGTAAAGTAATTTAAATACCTCGGAGTCCTGGTAACATCAGATGGTAGATGCAGATCATTAGTGAGACGCAACTGGTGGAGGTACTGGTACAGTAATGATCAGAGAAATCACCTAATTTTGTCCTGGTCTAGGCAGGTGTTAGGGGTAATGAACGAGCTGATAGATTGGCTGGCTTGCTACAATATCGAGTCGCTGCCATAGATCGAAATGACATTATTCACGCATTGAGAGAGTATTTCCAAACAGAGGAGTTTGAGGGCAGTGAATCCCACTCGCTGACCAGATTGAAATAGATGGGTGTCAATATTGGTGCAGTCCGACAAGAACGACATACTAAATATGCAAAGAGATTGATTAATCAACATTGAACTGGCGTGTTGGGTCGCTGCTGAATTTGCTAAGGCGGAGATCGGAGCACCTATGGACATGTCCGGAGTGCATTGATGATAGTCCTCCTATAACTGATAACTGATGCAGATCAGAAATAAAGAGTAGAATAGAGCAGGTCAAAGCAGCGTTCCAGAAAATGAGAAGCAGTATATCCAACAAGTCAATGTAAATTGAGATCAGAATGAGTTATACAGTGCAACATGGAGCCAATAGTAACATACGAAAGCGAGTCATGGACAATAAGCAAACATATCGTAAAATCGTTGAGGGCCACAGAGTAGTGGTTTCACAGAAGAATGATGAAAATCCCATGGACTGCTAAAATGACTAATGTTGAGGTGCTGAGTGAGGTCAAGACACAGAGAAAATTTATTATCAATATAAGAAAGATGCAGTCATTATTTTTCGGACATGTGATGATAAAGGAAGGTTTAGAGCACATTGAAACAACCAGTAAAATCGAGGGGAGACGAGACGGAGGAAGACAGAGAAACTTTTTGGATAGTCTGACTTCATGGCACGGAAGAGCGTCAACATCTGAGAAGATAGAAAACACCAGAGACGGAGATTTGTTCAAGATCCGTGATCACCTACGTCACCGGCACGGCACCTGATGATGACCTGGTTTAGAACAATGCAATTGTAGAAAAATATTTTCTCATGAATGTGCAGTGTAAAGAAGAACGAAATCGCTGACACGTGTTAATAGTTGAAGTAATAATTATATGTGTATATAGAATGAGCTGACCTAGGTTTTATGACTACGTCACTCAGAGGCAAGATCGCATCTCCACGGCTTTGAATTCCGAGAAATACCAGACGTTGCCGATGCAGGAGTGAGAAAGAGACATTAAGGTAAACATTCAAAAAGTGTTACAAGTCATAAAATAATTAAGTTTTAGTATAATGTGTGATTCACTTCATATGTATTCATATATGTATTCATATCATATTGAATATATATAACATGTTATTCATATGTTTTTAGTATTAATTTAATGCAAGTATTATAGCCTTAAGCAATGTGGATTTTGTAATATCTTTGATTTTTGGTTTGTTTTAGTCACGACTCTTAAACATAACAAGAATCACAAATATTAGTATTGTTAATGTTAGTTATTTTATACAAAACAATGACTATCCTAAAAAAAAACAAGACTGGTGGCCAAAAATGTCCAGGTTATTCTCGGTTCCAATAGCTGCCAACACTACCACCACTCCCTAACAACCAAATCAATGTTTAGTTCCAACAGTTAAAATCCAATATGGCAGCGACAAGATGTTTATTAATTTAGTGTGAGTTTAATGGTAGTTTATTTCTTAAAATACCACGGGATTCGATGTGTATTTCAAAATAAATGATATTTATTTCATTTAGTTTTCTTGTAATGTTTCACTAGAAATGATACAACACATCAGGGCCCTCCGGATTTGAGGAAAAATTAACACTGTTTGGAGTGTTCGAATGACATGACAACACAGTGCTTTTCTGTTAATTTATAAACTAGGTCATATGTTGCCATGGAAGCAGGTCGCAAATGAAAGGTGAGGGAAGCCGAATGTCATTTATAATCTACATTCCCAGATGGTAGGCATACTATTTCAATAGATACATTACATGATACTGGCTAGTTTAATCACTGACCGATGGATTAAAACTACCCCCAGAAATTCAAATGCATTGTCGTTGCATGTTTGTCTCAGGACAACAGAATGAAAATTGAAACTGAAACTAGATCAACAAAACAACAGCAACAGATAACGAGTCAACGAATATCGGAACATGGAACGTAAGAACGCTAGCACAAAGTGGCAAACGAGAAAACATCAGCGAAATGATTAACACAGAAGTTAACATACAGGGAATAGGAAATGCGAGGGGTAGGGAAGGATAAATAATACATTCAAATAACCTTTGAATAATATATTCAGGAGGAAAAAATAGAAATAATAATAGAAAGGAGTAGGCATAATATTAGATGCAGATAGAGTAAAATTGTGCAAGGATTATGAACAATATTAAAAGAGTAAGACTATTGAAATTAAATCTTACAGCGAGTACTAACATCATGCAGATATACACACCAATAACAGACTACAAAAAATGTCTAGGGAATTTCTAAAATCAATTACAATTAGCTATGAAACGATGCAAGCCTCATGTGGTGACAATTGTGATAGGTGACTTCAATGCTAAGGTAGACTTTGAAAAGTATACTGAACAACTGGAAGATTTACCTAGTGGAGAAAAACTATAGGGGTACACTAATACAATGGGCAAAAATGCATAGCTTGATAATTGGCAGCACATGATTTCACCATCATCCTAGGAGACTATAGACCTGGTAATTGGTTACTAAACTGAGGTCATTGCCCTCCGGACAGACCCATAGGTGCTCAGTCTCCCCTAACAGATATGAAAGTATGCATACTGATGGTTCCTGTGGCTCGTTAGTTAAACACACCCTCACTCTACCCTCAGGCATCCAGTTCTACCCCTACAATGGGTAATTCCAAACTGCTTAAATAGATGGATTGATTCAACATCTATTTTAGTTCTATCCAACAGGAAGTCACGAGAGACTAAGAATATCCCCTTATCCATCTTCAAACTAGCTTTTTTAGTACTGACATGAAAAAGTCTTTAATGTCACATACAAGAAACTTGATTACATAATGATAAAGATAAGATTTAGAAATGGATTTATATATGGGAAACTAAAACCAGGCATAGATTGCAGTAGTGACCACGCACTACTGGTGGTACAGTAAGAAAACATATTAAAGAAATAAAGAGGGACACAAGAACATCAAGTAAAATTCAACTATTCTCATGATTTGTCTGAAAGTGAAAGACTCATTTAAATTCACTATGGAGAACAGATGTAACAACCATATCTGCTCAGATATATGGATGTCTGAGGCACAGTGAAGAAATTTTCTATCCGGTCGCAAAAAGAAAAAACTAGCTGAGTACTGAGTTACATGGTCAACAGCATTATGAAATTGCAGAATCTTTTGAAAATAGACTTATGTATGAGCTGAAAGACAAGAGACAAGCACAAACTCAGAAATTGTCACAGTAAAACACTTGCTAATCGACCATCTGTAAAGACAAAAATGGCCATATACATATATACAGAACAGATATAACACTTTTGAAAAAATTAGAAACGATAAAAAGCAAATGGAAGTACGAAGAATAAGTCCAACAATCATCAAAGAAACTAACTCCAACAGCATATCAACGGATCAAAAAGAAATGAATGACAGTAGACATTCTGCAATTAATGGAAAATAAAAAGGGCAAATATACAGAATAAATCATTATAAGACAGAATCAATAAGGAGATAAGACATAAATGTAAACAGCTAAAGAAGAGTGTAAAAGAAAATGCAACCTCGTTGAAAGAGAACACAAAAAAGACCTAAAATAAAGATATGAAAATGCAGATAATTTAATTGGCAATATAGATTAACAACTATCCTGACGGAAAATAGACAAAAAATTAAAGAGAGGAACAGAATATAATAAGGACTTATACAGTGATAATAGACAAATATGCATAGCAATGCAGTTGGGCTTATCCCTATGTTTTTAGTCTACTCAAAACTTTTGATAAAGTGAACATGGAGAATTTTAATACAAGTAAACCAAAAGTCTTCAGTACCAAAAGAGCTACATATCTTAAAGGTATTGATCTTTTAAGTTTCATACATGCAAAATCTTGATATTTATCTGACAGAAGCGATAAACATTACAAACGGGACTTAAAATGGTTTTTGTTCAGAACTCGAGAAAAAGTTTTGGAAGAGATAGAAGTTTTGTTTACCGTTGCTATATGATCAAAGGAGCGATCTTTAAGGAGCTCTAGTTTTGTAATGTTAACTGGTGGTTATGCTTTTTGTGCTAAATTTTTCCTTTCAAAAGGTCAAGTGACTTGGAAGATCTTGACGTGTTTGAAAACTTTACAGAAAGAAATAATGATCCTTGTTACCAAAAACATAAAGCCAATTATTGGTGATTATAGTGAGATGGCTGGGACATGTGTGCTGTATGAGCGATGATAGAATCCAAAGAACATTCTATATGGTCAACTGCAACTGGTGCTAGACAGCATGGACGCCCATTATTACAGCTTCATTGACACCTGCAAACGTGATCTAACTTCATGGTCTAGACAAAGAACACTGGAAGCAGCTACAAAGACAGGCAAGCATGGTGAATGGCATGAGGAGGCTCAAAAAGAAAAGAAGATAAACAACATCACATGTGGAGGCAAAAGAGAGCGCAGAGAGAACATCCTATGTATCAACTCCAGTCTCCAGTTTTACCTACAGCAACTGTGGTAAGAAGTGCCACTCCAGAATAGGCCACTACAGCCACAAGAAATGTGATTTAGCACAGAACATACTACGTGACGCAAGACCTATTGTCTCCTGAGACAAAAAGGCCAATGATGATGATAGTTGTACAAATACTATACAACTCATCTTTAGTTATGTGAATTTGCTTGCTCAATTTATTAGGAACTATTTTTTATATACTTCTATTTTATAATTTTTTAAATAATCAGGAATTCTTTTCATACAATTATCATGTTTGTTGTATACTTTTCTTTCTAGTTATTATCCTTGTTTTCTAGTAGTTGTAGTAATAGTAAAAGTAGTGGTGTAGTAGTAGCAGTGTAGTAGTGGTAAAAGACGTGGTAGTTGCAAAAGTTATGGTAGTGCTAGTGGTAGTAGTGGGAGTTGTAGTGGTAATAGTAGTCATAGTAGTTGTAGTGGGATGGTAATAGTAGTGTAGTTGTAGTGGTAGTAATATTAGTAGTGGTAGTGTTGTAGTAGTTGTAGTTCCAATAAGCTTTCTAATGAACAGCAATTTAATACTTTGCTAACAACTCCTTGGTTAATCATTTGTACTTACACGCAGGCAATGTTTGCTAGTATAATAACTATACAGAAAAATATAAACAAGCTTTTAATAATTGTATTTTTTAAAAACCAAGGTTATTTTTAAAATTATAAAAATAATTAAATAAAAAATAGTTCCTAACAAATTGAGCGAACAAAATCACATAAATAAAGATGAGTTTTATAGTATTCATACGACTATAATCACCAATAATTAGACCTCTTATATTATTTTATAACAAAGGATCATTATTTCTTTCTGTAAAGTTAAAGATCTTCCAGGTCACTTGACATTTTGAAAGGAAATATATTCAACACAGAAAGCTTAACCACATAGTAACACATAGATACACATAGCAACTGGTAACAAAACTTTATCCTTCCAAAAGTGTTTCTATAAGATTTTTCACAAAGCCTTTTAAGTGCTGGCGTAATATTTATTGCTTCTGTCAGGTAAATATCAAGATTTTGCACTTTATTAAACTTGCAAATAACCTAGCTATTTGAAAACTTTACTGATCCAACTTACGCTGAGATCTTCCTGTGTAAGACAGAGATCGAAGCACATATGGTTACTCACCAAAGTGCAATAAATATAGTCCTGTTGCCCAAACAATCAAAAAGATCCTTCCTAAATGAAGTAGCAGAACAGAAAGAAGCAGCAGCCAGTAACGGTAACATCAAGAAACCTTTTGAGAGAATTAGATTGTTGGGGGAGGAAAATATCCAGAACAGGCAAGTAAGAGACAAGACTGGGCAACTTTGACTAAATAGAGGATCAACTGGGTCAATGGAAAGAGCATTTCCAATAAGTGTTGAATAAACCTTCTCACAAAGCTCACCAGGCCTGGTGCCAGGAGATTCCTTGACATAAATGTGGAGATCACAAACAGGAAAACGCAATGCCTTTAAAACCTGGAAAATGGTAAGATGGAAAGAGTAGATAACAGCTGAGCAGAAGCACTGAGATAGGGAGAAGTGATGGTAAATCAGGTCCACAGATTACTTAACTTAGTGTGGAACAGAGTGTAGATTTCAGCAAACTGGAAGAAAGGCCTCATTGTTAAACTGCAAAAAAATGAGATATATCACAAAATGGCAAGTGGAGAGGAATCATGCTGCTTTCCATTCGCAACAAAGTCCCTACTAAAGCTTATCCTGGACAGGATGAAAGAGCTCATTGACCAGAGGCTTAGAGATGGACATGCTGGAAGATAAATCTATAATGACCAGAGAGCCACCTTGAGAATCATTATAGAACAAACACTGGAGGGCATACCCATTTTACGTATTTTGTTCATTTCGAGAAGGCACCAGACAGCAGAGATGGGAAATCAATATGGCATATCCTGAGAAACTATAGGTTGCCATAGAAAAATGTTGACACCATCCGGCAACTGCTTGAGTGGTATATCTGCCAGGTTATCCACGATTGAAGACTGTCTGAAGAGTTCCAGGTCATTTCCGTGTTGACAAAGGGTGTCTGCTGACCCCCCTCTTCTGGTGCTACTTGATTGGGGTTTCATGCTCGGCATATGGAGGTGTGGAAAAGGTATCCAGTGGACACATGTCAAAATTAGAGATCCGCTGTAGCGTAGTTAACTGCCTTGTTAAATTTTCATATTTTACACTCATACATTGCCATTGAGAATATACAGGTATTGCCTGATACATATGACTTTTTTCATGAAGTTGTTAATTACAAGGAATTCAATTTACAGTTCGTGATCAGTTATTGAATCTATAATGTGTACACCGATGTGGGCAAACCCATATTGCAGATAACTGGGATTATCTTGAGAAATTCACTCACAGATGTACCATGCACAAACCTAGCGCCGAATGAAACGATCTTCTAGAATATCTGTGTTAGTCCCAGTCTAGTGTTTTCGGGGGCAGAAAATGCAGAGTAAACACTAGAAAATTTCCAAGTGTCGACACGCGCCCCAAAACGGCTGAAAATACTTATTCTCAGGAACAAGATCACCGTGGATAGAAAAGTAAGGCCGATAATGCAAAGGCTTGACTGGTACAAACCCAAACATTGGCTATGCAATACTTTCGGACGCCAATCATCCTACACAGATGACGTCCAAACACCATTGCTCAGATAACATAAAAGCAAAGCATACCGCCAACATATGATCGTTTCGTGATAAAGAACATGCGTCTCCAATGACTGAGAATGTTCCTAATCCGGAAGGATCTCATAAGTCAGAAGAGCGCATATTGTGACATACTTTGGTGAAAATAAAAAATAAAAACCCCAAAAACATGGCGAAAAATGATCGTAAAAGAGCAATGAATACAAGAAAGGTGACTGTTCCTGTGACTAGCCCTAGAAGAGTCGAGAATTCTCCTAAACCGGGACGATCTCACCCAGTCAGCGCAAACTAAGCTAACGCTCTTTGGCGTAGATCCAAGGCCAATTTAAGGCACTAAAAGATCGTTCAAGATTGTTTATCTTACGATGCGTACTGAACGATCTCACCAAAGGCTGGGAAAACCGATAAAGAAGTCATCCATTCAGCCTTCACTAACTAACTTTGTCCGAGAAAGAGTTACAAGAACAACAGGTCTCTCCAACGATTACACTTGAAGATCTCATTTCATATTCTGAAGTCGGCGAGACTGTCCATGTGGTTGAGAGATGCATGTAAAAGGGTAATATAGGTCTCAAGAAAAAATCAGTCAGAAGCGCAATACCAGACGTCATGACTTTTCGCCTGAATTAACAGCGGGCGTACGAGAGAAGAAAGGAAAGAAGACAGGGCAGCGCTGTGAGCCATGCTCTACTGAACTCTGAATTCTGTATTTTAAATGACGGCCGCCCAACTCGATTAGCGTCTAGACCCGAGGACACTGATGGTGTCATCGTTCTGGCACTCATCTCCACAACTGATGCTATTTTTTCTCTATGGAATGTTCTCCTGGCACAGGAAAGGGATCATCTCCAGTATGTTGTTCTTCTTAACAATATCAATACTTTGGGCATAGAAGCCCAAATATGTCTTTCAGTACACGCCATTTCCACACTGATCATGAAAATTCATTACCTATATTCCGGCAGAATGCCAGAAAGAAGATTGCTGAACCCTTTCCTGCAACCACCCTGGTGGAATTAAAATGTTGAAAAAACACGGCTAGCAAAAGAGGCTATTACAAAGTCATGGTAGAGAGCCCGAAAGAAGCGACCTAGAAATATGTGATGTGGCTGAAAAGTCTGCTGTTCGCCACAAAGCCACTGGTGATTTCAAAGAATTGGCTATGAGGCAAAGAGTGAGTTATGGAGACTCGTAACACAAGGGTGAAATGTCTCTACATCAATTTTGGCATTTTCATGGCTAAATGAACAACCAACCAGCATTTTCCCCAATTTACAAGACTACACAGGAGCCGTATTAACAACAGATGCAGAAAGGGCAGTAAAACAAAGTACTGTAGTTTTACAAAATACAAAAACAATAACAATGCACAACAACGTATCGACCAAAATGTCTTTTTCAAGCAATACATACAACAGAAGTGAATTTCTTCACTTCTTACACGCCACAGAACATATAGAATCAAACAATAAATTCTTAACTGCCTAAAATGAAAGTCTGTGACTAAAACAAATAGTGATATAAATGTAAAAAAAATAGAAGTGAAAAAAGAAAACAATAAAAATCAAATGAACAAATATATGTAAAAGTGGCGGCTCGTCATTATGGGCCGGTGGGATCGAGCCCACCAAAAAAAATGTATAACGTGTATAAATTAAAATATAACCTAACCCAATACCATAATTTTCCACACAAAAAAATGTCTGACCCACCAACAAAACTTAGCACGAGCGTCTACTGATATATAACATATATACATTTAACATATACACATAGAATATGGAGCATGAGAAGAGAAAGTACTAATAGTGAGAGAAATTCCAGAGGACGTTGTCGCAATATTGTACGAAATATGTTCTATTTGCACGAACGTCACAGCAATATAAAAAAACCTCAATTTAATTTAAAGACAGTGAAGATTTCCAAAATTTAATTTTAACCTTTCTATGATATTTCAATCACAAATCTAATCACAACTCAAGAAGCTGGTTCAAACT